>JBAFSZ010016494.1:0-12395 GCA_036919955.1 Melanotaenia pygmaea
TGAACAAGGTTGCATAACGTAACCCCAGCCTTTACTGTAGCGCCTTATAATGCGGTGCGCCATATATATGGAAAAAGATTTAAAGTATGTCATTCATTGAAGGTGCACCTTATAATGCAGTGCGCTTTATAGTGCAGAAAAAACGATAATTATTTTATTGAACCGTAATTCATCATTTTTATACAGGAAATTTTTTTTTTTTTTTTATTTTTAAATGTAAAACATTTTCAAAGCAGGGGGGTAATTGTTCTTTATTTCTTACTTAAGAGGTTTGACTGTATTATGAGGGGAGTCAGTTCAGGTGATCAGGATTCAGGTGATCAGGAATTTATCATTAATGAAGGTGAGATATGGCGTGTCTAGAGGCGAAATGAACAAAGTGAGTCGGCTTGCTCTATGCACGGATTTGAGGTCGTCATACTGGTGGGAGATGAGGATGCAACACCCACACTTTGCTGGCGAGAGGGTTCAGCACCCACATTTTTCCTGCATTTAAAAAGCAAACAAAAAACTTGTCGCATAGTTTGCAGAAACATTACTGTTCTGGTGGTCTCTGTAGCTGTTCAGCGCATAGCGGCAGCCTTCTCCTCTTCCTCTCCTGTTGACTGGCTTTTTTATTGCTAACACGTCTTTCTTCTTACGTTTGTTCATCATCCAGCTAAGAAGGAGAATACTAGCGGTTCATGGTTCACACTGGCACATATTTGTCCAAAAGTATTGTTCTTGAACACGGTAAAATAAGCAGCATTTATCAGTCTCATATCAATCAGATCCATGTTACTGTCACGGAAACAAGGAGACGTCGTCTCTAAATAATTGGGGCTGTGCAGATGCTGAAAACACAGATCTGATCATTTAGGGGACATGAATCCAGTGAGAAAAATTATAAACAGGATCTGACAACAAATTAAGGGAGCTTTCCTCTCTAACAAAGTAGCTGGCAGGTGGTAGAAACTTCAGATATGCAGGAGTGGGTCTAGAAAAGTTTAGATGGTGGGCCAGGAAGGGGTGCTGACCAGGAAAAGGTTGGCACAAATCAGACTTTTTTAGGTCTAGATTTGATGTAATATTAAAAAAAAAAACTTAAATAAATAAATAAAATGAAGAAAAACTTGTAAAACAATCAGCCAATGATCAATTTTATCAACAGTTGTTTACTTTGGGTGATGCTGCTGCAGGACTTTTATCACTACTGCACAAACACTTCAATGACATAAGAAAAATATGTTTATAACCAGATCATGTTTTATCAGAGATATATATGTGTGTGTGTGTGTGTGTGTGTGTGTGCGTGTGTGTGTGTGTGTGTGTGTGTGTGTGTGTGTGTGTGTATATGTATAATATTTACAATGTAAATGGTAGTGCAAAATATAAACCTTGTTAAAGTGACATGAGTACATGTTTTTCAGCAGAAGGTAGGATCACTACAGATCAGAGGCCTCACAGTTCAAGCAGTCTGAGGGAAGAAGCTCTTCCTGAGTCTCTCTGTATTTTCCTTAATGAGCCCTAAGCACTGGTCAGAGTGCAGCCACTCGGACAGACCGTTGTTAGGATGATGAGGGTCTCTCATGATCATGTTCTCTCTGGCTGTTGTCTTCTTTGTGAGGATGTCCTGGTGGGTGGGGAGTATTGTACTTATGATGTGCTCTGCTGACCTCAGCACCCTATGCAGGGCCCTCTGGTCCCGACCTGTTCTGTTCTTGTACCACTGGGTGATGTTACCAAAAAGGTGTTGCCTCGCCTTTCTTCACCTGTCTGTGTACAGAGTCCAAGATTAATCCTCAGTGATGTGCACACTGTCACTATATGTACCAACACTAAATAAAATAATTAAAAACTGTCGAATGCATGGAAAAATAGAGAAAGAAATGTATTTGAGGAAAAAATTGTGAACGATCATCAAAGATCAGTCTGATGATTAGTAAAAACCAATGGAAGACAGTTAGCGTGTAGCCATGGGGATTTCAACATGCACAAAACTGCCTCAAGGTGCCTCAAGCTTGCAGGAAACAACTTCTCAGTGAAGCTGATCAAAAAGAAAAGGACTATCGGATTGTGAGGAAGAATAAAGATTGGACTTGCAGTCATGGAGAAAGGTCATGTGGTTTGACGACTCCAGATTTAGCTTCAATGTGACGGATGAATTAAGGGAAAAAAAAAAGATCCACAGATGAAACACTGCTCTTACGCCTACAGTAGAAGAATGTGCAGACAGCACTATGACCTGAGGTTGCTCAGTTTGTCAGGTCTGGAATCAACAACATAAAGAACCCAAAGATCTGTGTTTTTGAAAATTTTGAGTTTAATTAAAGCTAAAATGTACCCAAGAAAAATGTATATAAGTAGAAAAATAACATTTTAAAAATGCATTTCCTAAGGATTTTCCCTGTCTTGTTCTCTTGCACTGAGTCCAACAGAGCCAGGTTTACACCTACATCGCGATAATAGCGCTGTTCTGCATACAGTGGTTTTTATTGCAAGCCACTTTTCTACTTTTTTAAGATAATTCTTCTGGGGATTTCCTCGGAGACTGTCTAGAGTTCTGAATGGAAAGTAAAATTTTTACAAAACCTATAAATCAGCAATTGTGAACATAGTGCTGAACACTCAAATGCAAATATAGGCTGTTATGTATGGCCTTAGGAGATTGAACTTAGAGTAACAGCTAGGGCTTTTTAATTTTTATTTATTTATTTGCAGAAGAAGCTGTTCAAGCACCTTTAAAGATGTCATATTTTTCTTTAATTTAATCACAACATTTATCCAAAGCACAGTTATTGTCTACTGAGTTAAAGTTTACTCAAAAGAAGTTGTGATGCCGCAGTGCTCGCTGGCAGAACATACAACAAGTTTACAGATCTCCACCACCTCAGCAGAGAACAGATCATTTTCTTTATGTCGCTTGTAAAAGACCCATTTATTACTGGGAAATTTAGTCAATAAATTCCACTGCCCTCTTCTGCCTTTTTTCTCTGCTGAAAACATCACAAAATGTCACCAAGAGACGCCTTTGTAATGTTCTCTTAAACTCTACAATAAACAAGAATGAGTGAGAGCATTACTCACACTGTAAACACCTCAGGCCTTTTTTTTTTTTTCCAGGAAGGTCTCCTCCTCAAAATAAGGTTTCCTCGAATTAAATTTAATGTATGTTTTTCACACAGGCTATGATATCCTATTTCTTGTCTATTAAAATCCCTGGCTCCTCCTTGACTCTGCCAAGCACTTGTGGAAGGGGTTTATGATGTGCTGAGTGCACCCTTGAGTGGCTTCATGAGGTGTGAAGTCACCACACTCAACTTAAAGAGGAAAGGTCCAACATTTAGAGGTAATGGAAGGCAGAAATGCCGAATCAGCTCAAGGTATAGTAACCATCAGAGCTATATTCATCCTGAATGTCCAAGTGAGTACAATACAGGCTGATTTTGAGGGTTTTCTCCCAGGACCAGAAATACAGTTTTAATATTTATAGTTCCTGTCTCTGCTGAAAAGTTCAAAACACAGTGATGAATATAGGTTTATTAAAGCAGCAGCCACTGTTAGTTCCATAAGTATTTGCACAGGAACAAAACTTTGTCATTTTTTTCCCCTCAAATATAACCTGGAAAATGATTAGAGCCATATTTTGACACCTAGCAAAGGTCACTAATAATGGCAAGACCTTTAATCAAGCTAGTAAAGATTTAGTCAAATGGAAACACTGTCTGTCATGTCTGCTCCCTCCTCTCTGGTGCGCTCCGCATCCCCTGAGTACTGATCACAGATTACAACACTACACTACCCAGAAACCCTCTGCTTCAGACATCTTGGACACACCTGCCTTATATCATAAACATCATCAGTTTGCACCTGGTCAGCGGCCTTTATAATCTCTATGCACAGACTGCTGCATTGTGATTTATTCTCTATCCTGCTCCTGACTCTCACCAGTCATTATTGTGCCAAGAAGCTTAATTAAATATTCTTTATTCTTACCTGCGCCTGTGTCCAGCTTCTCTTTGGATTCGCCTGACACTGTCCTTTACAGAATTAACACTGAAAGCACCATAACACATTGTAAACACAAAGCAGCTATATTACATGTCAGAAAACTGCTAAAGTAATGAACAGAACAGGAATATTAGTGGTCTGACCAAAAGACTGTCTTCAGCCCCTTTTGTTAGCAATACTATGATAAATTTTATGATGCCCATTCGACGTCAGCTGACAATGAAAATTTAACCTTGGTGCTTTTTGCCAACCATCATACATATCTGGAAGAAAAAGAAATTGCTCCACACTTTTTGATCATGGAGTTTTGTTTATAACAAAGTGCATCCACCCCCACAATGCTAGCACCAACAGCTAGCACCAATGTATTTAAGGAAACAAGAATACAATACAATAAATATATTTTAAAAAAATCCCTAAACGGCGCTTTCACTGCCCAAATGTTGAACATTTTAAACAATGAACATCAAAATCTAAAGACTAAAGGTTTCAGATGTGTCAAATATTCAAAGCCCTCTTGTCAAGCATTAAATAATCATCTGTAAAAGATGATGCACTGGGGTGTAAGCGAAGGTGTAAGAGTTTTTCCATGTCTCTGTCATGAACTATATCTTCACAGCTAAATACATAATTCTATGTTACAGATGGACATATCTATCTTCCATGACAGTAAAGAACATAAAAGCTGCAAAATGCTTGTAAAGTAAAGCTGAAACAGTAGGAACAATTATGAGCTGCATGATACACGCACATTGAGATTAACAGCAAAAATTTAACATGAGATCAAAACTATAAATCATCTGTTTGATCTTTGAGATTTTCATGTTTGAGGATGTTTAACTTTGCTTTTACCGAACCGCCTCATGCTCTTGTTTCTGTCAGCAGTGAAATCAGCAATAAAAGTCAGTGTGTCACATTCACTGGCAGCCTTACCCAAACCAGAACAAAAGCTCAACCCTGGTTGGCAGATGAGTTGGAGCTTTGGGTCATAAGCAGTTCACTTCTTCCTTTTCCAGACTTTTCATTTTTCCATTGCTTGTTGATCTTTGTCTCATCATTCCACAGAGCTTTCTTCCAGCACTGTTGGTTTCCATTTGGATGTTTTTTATAAACCTGCCACCCGACCTTTCTGCTTGTAAAGCATACCTGGACTTCGTTTCTGGCACTTTTTGTATGAGGTCCTGGTCGTAAAGGTCTTTTGTCACGAACAACAAGAAAACATATGGGTTTACAACTTGGACAGTTTACGTCATTGTACATGTATAAAGAGTTCTTTATCCATAAAAGAAATTAGGATTTGTGGATGTTAGAAATTTATATTTTTCCCACAATGGACCAAAGTTTTGATAACAAGGTACCTTTGATTCACCTCTCGTATTAATTTATTTTATTTTAGTTTCTTCTCATAGCCACCACTTGACTCTTGATCCTGAAATATTTCAACATCAATTACAACTTTAACTCAGATCTGAGTCAAGTGTACCTTTTTCAAATGCACTAGTGTTGATGCAAGACATAAGAAATGTCATAATAAATAGACATGTGTACATGTATATTTATTCATTTTGTTTCATTTTGTATTGTACAGCTTATGAGCAGTAAAAAGTCGTAATGTTTGCCTCACTCATTTAGCCATTGTTGGTTGTTGGGTTTGCAAAGTATACATGACCTGGGTCGGATCGTCAACAAGTCAATAGCTGCATTTTGCTTCCTTTCCCTGCCAACTGAAACAAATTGAAACGGTTTTCGCATGGACTGATGTCGTTTTTTTTTTAAATAAAATAAAAAATGTTTTCCTTGAGTAATGTGCCACCAGCTTGCTAGTATTTCCATGGAAAATTCCTGAATTTCAAAAACGATGTTGATGGCTAAATATGCATTATACTGTATTTCAAGCTTGAGATAATATATAACCTAGCACCTACTTCCACCTCCATGCCATCCATTCCTCCCAGGACAATCTGGCCTTGGACTGCAGCAAACATGCAGACATATGGCTTGGTCTTTGGAGAGCAAGGATAACATCAAACAATGTTATTTTTGTACAGGAAAGACTTTTCTTAGCACATTTCTGACATAGTTTAAATTTGTGTTGATTGCAGATGCGTCACAACAAGTTGTTGGACTATATTTTGCTGTGGCAATCAGGTCTGGAGAAATTGGGAATGATTACTGTATACCACAAGAAGACCATTTTCATTATAGTGATCTGACCTAATAAAAATCTTTTTGAGATCTATTAGACTTTCTTGCCAGACTTAGAGATGCCAACAGCCTCTTTTAAAAGGTCTCAGGGGCCTTTTTAGATCTTGACATAATGAGTCCACACATTTAGACAGTAGGGATGCCAAGTTAAACAAATATAGATCGCAGCCTCATCTTAAAGTTAAAAATGTAATAATATCAGAGTGCGACCCCTAAATTAAATAAAATTTACAATAAACTGGCTGCTTCTTTATTACATTCAGAGGTTGGTGGACTAAGGTTTTGCAACAAATCCTCAATCAATGTGACATTTCTGCTTAAAAAAAAAAAAATAATAAAAAATGAAAAAGCGGATTGGTCCCATCAGAAGAAAATTCCACCCCAGGTGGGTTGATTTTTCTCACTCTTTCAGCACCATCTAAACAGCCTTTTAGCCAGCCTGTCCACTGGACACCACACTCAGATTCAGCAATTAAAGAAACACACAGTATATGCACTTCTTTCTTTTTTGCTTGTGAGATAAAATATCTGTTGCAGTTTACAATCAGCATGAAGTGGAATGACCTGAAATCATTTGGATTTCTTTTTTTAAAAGGAGGAATAATTGGACACCTCAATTAAGTACAGCTGTAGCAGAACATATGTGAATAGGAGGTTATTGTTAATCTCTGGAGGCTAACAAAGCTAGTCCAAGCAATACAGCATCACACAAGATAGACATGTGGATACTGAAGACTTTTTCCAACAACAAATTAACCAAAACTCAAAGAGGTCAAAGGTATTTTGTTAGCCAATTAGCTTTGGTGACATGATAAACTGTGATAAAAGACGGACACTATCACCAACAAAATGACTTTCATAATAAAGTAAAGAACTAATTTAAATAAGAATAATTATCATTTCTCTTTTCTGAACTATAAAGTACCAAAAATACTTTTTTTTATTATCTGGTCAGAATACATCTTTTGAAATTAACTAAGCATTGACACATATCTGGAAATGACTTGCTTTCATTTGAAATGGAAAATGGATAAATGAATGTTAATTTTATTTGGACTGCATCCAATCAAAGGATTTTTAACAGCATTATTTTATGGAAAGAATTTCAAGATGCCCATAACATATCGCATCCTATGCAACTAATTGCCTTGTCTTACTAAGTAGATGTACAATCACTGCCCACTTTACCAGGTCTGCATGTTCACATTTCTTGTTAACACAAATAGCTAATCATGGCAGCAGCTCAATCAATTTAGTCATGTAGACATGGTCAAGGCAACTTGCTGGAAATCAAACTAAGCATCAGAATGAGGCATGGCATGATTGTTTGTGTCAGACAGGCTTGAGTTTTTTTTAGAAATGGCTCATCTACTGGGATTTTCATGCACAATCAACTATAAGGTTTACAGAGAATGTTCCAAAAACCAGAAAATACTCAGGAGCAGCAGTTGTCTGGATAAAAATGCATTGTTGATGTCAGAGTTTAGACCAGAATGTGCAGATTGGTTGGAGACGATAGAAAGACAATGGTAACTCAAATAATTTGTTACAAACAAACTAAGGTGTTCACAAGTCCTTTTTGCAAGTCCAAATAAAGTCTCAAGTCACTTTTGGTTGTAATGTGTAATCTATAATGCAACCGCTGTTTATTGTGTGGAAGCAGGTGATGTGGAAAAATAGTTTGTGATGGCATTTTGTAGTTTATTGTCTTGATAATATTCTTTAGTTTTGTAAAGCCATCATGTGGTTGACAGCTTCTCATCTCTTCTCAGTGCCGTGCTGTCATTTCTTCTTTGGCGTCCTTGGTGTCTTCATAGTTGTTTTTGTGATATGATGACTTCATCATATGAAGATCTTGTTCTCTGAATCATGCTATTTTGCAGTGAATAACGTTAAGCTAGTGGTGTGTCAAAATACTTTAAAGTAAAAGAAGAGCTCTGGACATCAGCTTGATTTATAATAAAAAATGATGGTTAATTACAAATAGTGACATCTTAAACAGATTTCTGCAGAAATGAGGTGAGGTCTGTGAGGTCTCTGGCCAATATGAAACTGAAAACTACATGTGTGTGGCATCCTTTTATACCTTTCAAACAAAGACATTCCTTAGTCCTAAACTAACCAATCCTGTGGAAACACATATGTTAACATAAGAGATTGGGGTGGTGGAGTTCCTTAAAACACCTAAGACACTGAGAACCTTATTTGGTAAAACCCATGTGCCTTACATCAGCCCGTCTATACACGGAGTCTAAAATTCACTACTCTTAGCAAATTGCATTCTGCTTAGAGCTGCAACCACATCTAATTCTAATCTATGTCATTTTAAACAATTGTAATTATGAAATGCTGAGAATAAGACACTTTACAACGCTTGCCATCATACTGCACTTTAGAGCAGGATCACCAACAGTCATGTAGGTTTTGGGTATTTCCAAGCTGCAACACACCTGATTCAAATGACAGCTTGTTGTCAAGTTCTGCACAAGTCTCTTAATGACCCATTAATAATTTCACTCAGATGTACTGCTGCAGGTAAACATGCGAAATCTGCAGGACAGTGGCTCAAGAGGTCCGCAGTTGGTGATCCCTGCGCTAGTGCATCAGAGAAATCTTAAAATTTTTCAAGGGCTTCAAATAATTGCATGAGATGAGTACAAAAAAAAGTGAACTTTAAAAGTTTTGCAATTAAAAAAACAAAAAACAAAACAACAACTCATTATTTGAATTGATTTAGAGAAGCATGGAGCTAAGAGAAAAGAAAGGTCAGAGAAATGTCTAATTTACCAAATGGGATTAAGCTGTACTTCACTGGAGAGATTTGGTGAAGCTTGGAAGACACTAGCCATAGACGTAATCACTAGTACGTGTTATTAACTAAAAGCAGCACACACACTTTATGGCAGCTCAGACACACGCACACACCGTCTCACTGCATGCAGGCAGGTGACGTACAGTGTTGATCATAAATGTCCCACATTTCTGTGTGTACAACAATAAACCAGAATACAACAATTAATCACTGACAAAAAAATAATAATGAAATGTTTGTGCTTGCTGAGAATATTTTCTATAAAATGTATTTCGCTCCAATATTTCTAGGTCACAACATCTACAGGCTACATCACTATAAGCTACTTTGATTCATGTTCTTATAATAAAATTTATCACGTTATAATGTGATAAGGTCCCATTTTTTTTCCTTTTATTTGGGTGATTTTTGCAGTTCCAATAAATATTCTTTACATTCTTAAATCAGCTATACTTTTCTAATAAACATATAAGAGAATGTAAAAGTGTTTTTAATTTGATTTTTCTGATTTTCAATAAAGACTTCCTGGCTTTGTTTAAACAAACTGAGGTCTGTTGAAAAGGGCATCATCACAGGTAGAGTGTAGCTGGTACATTCACAGACAATGCAAATTTAAATAACATCATGAAAAATGCAGAATAAGCAATAAAAAAGGAGAAAAAATATGGATAGTCTTTGACATATTGCTTAATTCCCTTAGTATGAATGAGCAACACCTGGGACATGTCAGATTCATCTGCATTAGTTAAACAGAACTGTCTAAGAGAGTGTCATGGCATATTTATTCATAAAGGTCGTCCATTTATGAGCAAACTTTCCAAAAAAATAATTTTGTGCAATTTACATGAAATCTAAATAATTCATAGAGGAGATTCAGAGGGAACAGGGGGAACTATTGACCCAGAAAAACCTTCAAAACTCCCTGAGGCTTCCTAGACATATAAGTGACCACACCATGGACACATGAACACTATAATGTAAGATTACAACTTTTATATATATTGTCAAGTAGGCCCAATGAAATCAGACAGAGATGTTGATAAAACAGCCTTTGATCTAACAGTCTTTGAATCAGAACCCTTCAAGCTGACATTTGATGTCTCCTTCTGTGACGCTACAGATAGCCCTGCCTGACCTCCAGGATCATCATTTTGTAGAACATTGTGTTAGAGATCCTCTTGGGATCTGAAACAGGAGTTCGGGAGCTAATAGGTACAGATATCCATTTTCTTCCCTGCCTGCACTTTCTTCCTCATTCCAGTGCACTGCAAAAAATGTCCAACTCAAATGGATCTGCACACAGAAAAGGTGCTGGGGAGGGCTTCCACGGTTACCACTGCAGCAATGAAGACAAAGATGCTAAAATGTGGTGGTGGCAAATCAAAGTATAACACTCCGTTGGCTCATATGTAGAAGTTCAAATGCTGTACTAAGCTCATGGGATAAAAGAAAAAAAAAATCTACTGCATTTCCGAGATATTTTTCTTTTGTTGTAGTTTCTGATGTTGATATATTGGTCCTGTTTTTTTCTTAATAACATCAACAGTCTTATTAAAATGCCTTTTTTAATGGAAGCTATGATGTTTAACAACACCTCATTTTTTTTTTTATTACCCCACTTTAACCAAGTAGTAAACAGCAGGAAAAAATTGAACAGTTTAATGTAAGATTACTTTAAAACCCAAGGGGTCAAGGAAGAAACTCAATCCTGGTAGCTGGACCTTCCATCCTCCCACAGACCTCCAAACACAGACTTTGAGTTAATTACATGTGAAAGCAACAGTAGATTTTTTTTACTCTTTAATGAAATGCTTGTATTTTTTTGGACAGAGACTGAAAATGCAGCTAAAATTCAGCTTTTGGACACATATTTGAAATTAATTTCATGTTTATAGATTTTAACAGTGCAAGGACTAAAGGGAACATGATGGCAGAAATAGCTTTCCATTAAGAGGAATAGTATTAGTGACTACCTTTTAGTCATGAAAAGTTGGTTTGCACCAGTTTAGGTCTCACACACTAAATCAGTAGTGTTCATTTTGCCATGAATGTGAAAGTTAAACAACGAAAAGTTAACAGACTGTAAGATCTCTGCCACATGATTTAAGAATGTGATCTTCACTCTGAGGATTAACGTGTTGTAAGTTATTATCCTGCCTTTATTTCTAAAACATTTTATTGTTGCTTATGATCAACAATTTGAGCCTGTTTGTTACTGTAAACACCATTTTATAACTCTTCACTGGCCGAAGTGACTTGATAATGTGGATATTTTTTGCAGCGCGCTTCACCTCCAACAGAAGAAGACATAGATGGGAACAGGCTTCTGGGATATGACTGACAACTTGTATCAGCCAACCAGAGCAAGGATGCTGGAAGCACCTCGCCTGCTTCTCAGACGCCATTGGCTGTCCTCTGGAGAGTCGGGGTTTGTGCTAATATTAATGACTGCTGAGGAGACGGCGACGCATCTATGAGGTCCGCCTGACACTTGATCGAAGGAAAGAGATGCGCCCGTAACAGCCGTTGGAAAGAAAGGAAGAGAAGGGCACGGGGAACACATGCAGCTGTCTTCATACCCTCGCCAAACCTGCTTTTGGACTTTTTTGCTTTCCTCCCACATGCAGAAGTCCGTGTGTTTTCCCGCGGAGGAGAGCCGAGAACTGATTTCTCATCAACTGCGTGAAACGACCACACATTGTTGACTGGCTTTATGTTGCGCGCTGGGGCTCTTTCTCGTCACCAGAGCGGCGCACTTGATGGGAATACAGACAAAAACACTGCTTCTCTTATTATGATGATTGAATCAGGTAAGTTTACCCTGCTCACTCCTAAAATCATTTTGTCATTTCGTCTATATCACATAATTCGGTTTGATTTTTCCAAGTTCGTTTAAATAATAATAATAATAATAAATAATATAATAAATAAAAGCTAATAACGCCTTAATTCTGGGGATGCGTTACCGTACATGTAGCTTGTTCTTCTTATTGAAATTGCGTACGTGAAAGGTTGCTTTCTAAATAACAATCCGTCATGCACGTTGATTGAAATCAGGGGGCATATATTGCTGAACAATTAGGCTGATGACTGGCCTCGAACCCTCGCTAGACGTGGAGATGCGCTTTTGCGCAACTATGCAGAATGCGCCCCAACCAGACCAGATTCGGACTGCGTTTAGACAAACTCAAATTAAATGAATATGCGTAACAAGGACGCGAGTGTGCGTCTCAAATGACGGGACTGGCAGTTTCATGTCCTTGGGTGCTGCTTAGTGAGCGCGCACCAGACACGTCTGGAAGAAATCTATTGAATGGTGGGGGGGGGGGGGGGGGGGGGGGGGGGGGGGGGGGGGGGGGGGGGGGGGGGGGGGGGGGGGGGGGGGGGG
>JBAFSZ010016495.1:0-12387 GCA_036919955.1 Melanotaenia pygmaea
TAATAATAATAATAATAATAATAATAATAATAATAATAATAATAATAATAATAATAATAATAATAATAATAAAATGTTCTTTTTGTGTAGGATGTTGTTTTCCAGTGTTTTGATGGAGACACATTTTAAGCCCAGGCTATGTGATCTCAATTTAATGGTAACCTACAGGCTCACATGTGATGCAGCATAGAGCTTTATAGATCAGAAATGTAATGGCATAGACTGTGTTGAAACCTCTGAAGGAAAATCTATAACAGTTTAAACAGCAAATGTTGCATCATAGACAGAGCTATCTGAATGCATAAAAGGTGCCATATTATTGTCATTGTTCTAGTAAGTATTAGTTACATTTTCTTGAATGTAGTCATTGACTGTCAGTAACTGTTTCTATTACTTACTGTTTTACAGTCATAACATTCAATAGCTATCAGAGGTCAGCACCATTAGAGTTGACTGAAACTTCACAGGAATGCAAAGACTAATTGGACAGACCTCTGTAACGATGGTCCTCTGAGTGTCAAGACCACAGTTGTACTGGTTTGTGTTGTCCCATGATAGATAATACAGTAATGGGGAGATTGGATACTATGTTGTAGTTGAGTTGAATAATAACAGAGGCAGCAGGTTAGCAATGACAGAAGAGGATGTGGCAAAAAGGCCATGGTATGTGCTTTTGAAGCAGAACCAACTATTTACCATGGCACTGATGTTAACCCTTTAATGCCTGAATTTAATCAAAGTTTTTTAAAAAACAAAATGAATATGTGGGGAAAAAATCGGGAAAAAATAACAAAAAGAAAAAATAAAGTATAATTTCATGATAAATAACAGCAGTAAGATTAATAATACATAAACAATTTATAAATAAATACATACATAAGAATGAATAAAAGCAAAAAGATAAATAAAACCTAATAAGTAGATATAAAAAGTAAAATAGACAGAGACCAGAAGTGGTTTGGTGCAAATTTGCAACACCAGGCATTAAGTGATTAAGATATTGATTATTAGTAAATTAATTAACTTTATCGTGAAGGCGTTGCAGGTGAAAACCTGACAAGTATACTGTATGCACAAGTGACCTTTCGATCCCAGTGCAGAAGAATATTTAGCTCTTTTTGGAGAACTTTTAGATTCATATTCTATAAATATTTCTAAATGTGTCCCATAAGAGACATTTTGTGCAAGAAACTGCTTACACACTGTTTCACAGCAAGGGAAGAGAGAAGTGCTTTTGGCAGGATGCAGAAGTTTAGATGATGGGGTCAGTCAGAGGCATGGCCAGTCAGCATGGAAATGAGGTGCTGTGTCAAAAAGAAAACAGAGAAAAGTACTGGGCTTGCTTATGTCACCTCATGCAAACTGCACATTATCTTCCGATACAGACAACCACACAAAACATGAGTTGTGATATATATTTGTGATACAGTATACATATTAATCTCAGACTATTGTGATGAAAATGTCTGTTTTGCATAATCCTTGCTTGTAGTTGCAGATGGACAGAAGCTTTGTTTACTTTGCGACAAACAAAGGGACACATTTTTGTGTGACCAACCATCTTGTCTAAAAGCTTGTGTGTCAGTGAAAGAGGTGGTGGTGGTGAAATCTGCCCTTTTTCCATCCGTCTACTCTTTCTCTCTCTCACGGATGGTGACAGCAGTGGCGAGAGAGATCTTGTTCTGTGAAACGCCATTGAATATTTACAAGTCTGTGTGTCTGGTCTGGGACAGCTTGCAAATCTATGGCATGCTGGCATATGATACACTGTAGAGTGACTCAGAGTTAAACAGCTGATAAATGAATTTTAATTTGAATCCATGTCTCACCTGGTGTAGTCAAATAGCTAACTGCATCAGCGATCAGAATAGGCCAGGTATTCTGGTCTATACAAGACCTACTTGCATAACAAAGTGTGACTTTTTGGGGGTGAAAGTATGAAATGTCTTTGATATAGATAAACTGTGTGTCAGAGTTGTGACTTTGGAATTCCTACTTGCAGTGGAGCTCCCCACAATTTCCTCTGATGTGGCTTCAAAAGGGCCTGAGGAATCAACAGTCTCTGGGGAGGAAGTCATTTGTGATTAAAGCAATGCTTGAAGATGTTACATGTGCTTCATGGCCTCTCAACATTTCAGCCGTAAAGTACAAGGGAAAGGACTATAGTATTTTACTGGGCAATCTTGCTATTTATTACAGTATTTCTGAATGAATAACATGTTGTTTCTGTAGATAAAAAGAAATGTGCCCAACAGATTTACAGGAATAATGAGTAGCCTGTTAAGAGCAATGATATTGATATATTTCCATCAGCCATAGCACAGTAGTGTGCTGCATTTAATTTTTTTACTTTGAGAACAGAATCAGATAATTAGTTGTTGGTGTTAACCATATTTTTGTCATAAAACCGTAGATAAATCTAGGTGGTTTATCTTGCCTTATATAATACACATAGTATCTTATACCCTCTAAACTCTATCTCTATCTAAACAATATAAATATATTTCTTAAAACTGAGAGTCAAAGAAGTCATTGCCTTTGCAAAGGGTGATCCTGTTACAGGATTATGTCTGATTTAGACTGAAATGTTTGCAGAAACAAACTAATTTTAAAATAGTTTGTACAGATTTGTACTGTGTGCACGTGTTTCACCTTTGGTTTCTAGACAAAATGTTAAATAATTGTTTTGTGAAAGATGGTTGACTGATTAACATTTATTTTAAAGCTTGGATTTGGTTATACCTCCCACGATTCTGTGAGTAATGGGATCACTATCACTCAGCGAGTCTGAGTATTTGGTATTTACAAGCCAGTAGAGGGCAGGTTAAAACTGTCCTCTCATTTTTCACCGTTTCAAGCAAAATTCATGTCAGAAAGAGTTTTTCTAATGGCAGTGACAGCATTTGTATAATTTTCTTGAGAAGGAGGCATTCACGACATTGACTGGGTGAGAAATGACGCGAAGTGTTCTTGTTAAAAAAAAAAAAAAAAAAAAAGGCTGACACAGGGAAAACTGTCCACGCGGGATAACCGCGTTTCTGTGTATTTGTTGGACTGTGAGATGAGCTGGGACTCCACGCATTTGTAATGAGCTCCGACCAAATCCAGCAGAGTCTCTGACTCTCTTTTACAGATAAACTAATACAGCGGTGGGGATTGGACGCGTTATTGCTCGCCTACTGTTTCCTTCCCCGTAGATCCGACATCGAGTGCTGGATTGAGCGATTAAACATTTTAATTTATTATTTATTTATTTATTTTTCAAATTTTTTTACGATTTTGCTCCCATGCAATCTGTTAATGGTCCGTGGAAGTAAACACTACGCTCGGATCGTATGTGGTCACTTGATTCCCCGGTGTAACCTTCACGGTGTTTTCTGCAGCTGCTTTCCGGCAGGCTGCTTGTTGTGGGCTCGGAGCTGTCCGCGGTGCTGAAGGTCGGACCGGTTTCCCGTTTTCAGGACCAGAGGCTGCGGACGCTCGTTACCAGATTATAGGGACTTACAAACGGGGATCTTTCTGCACAGGCATGTTGGCTTCCCTCAGCAGCACCATGGGTAAGCTGAGTAAGCACGGAGCAACTGCATCGCGTTTTCACCGGTCATTTTGACAGTCAGCAATGTGACCATTCAGGCTCTTTCGTGGAAGTGTTGCAGTGAATTCCTTGCAGAAAACATATTACAAATATAACATCTGCATGTTGTTTTTCTTCAGCTTTTTTTTCTTGATCCCCAAAACAACCTATTTGCACGCTTTATGTCTGTCAAAAATGTTAACACGTTTAGCTTATTTGGGTCATGAAGAGGCTGAAGGGTGCGTGCATCTGACAGACATCAACTCTTTCCAATGTTAAGACAGTTATTGGATTTCTTCAGCATTTCCCCCCTCTTTACCGTGTTGCTGAACCTCAAAGAAGGAGCATAAATATTCATCAAGTCTATTATTATTACTGGTGTGCTCACTAAAATTAGAAGCTCATTAAAATGTAATCCCACACGTGCAGGCTGTGTTGGAGCATGTGAATGTAGGCACTCTCCTTTCATTCTCATTGGTTGCTTAATGAATCACATCAAAAATGGCCTGTAAGCTTTTTATTATTTAGAACTATACAGATTTCATGGTACACAAAGGGGCAAAAGGAGAAAACCATGAATCCATGAGTGCAGCATATTTATATGCATGACAATGTACGTCCACTTTTTGTAGCAATCATATGTGATGAAATTTTCTGCTGGATCATGCCCTCCATACAATACCACCTTTAAATGAAGGTACAGTTGCAATTTTCATGAGACACTTTATTCAACGACCTACTGAGGCATTGTTATGCTGTCATCGTGACCCATCAGGCTCATGTAGCCCCCAGCTGTGGCAGTAATTTGCTCTGGAGTGTAGTAGATAAGACCCTTATTGATGCCTGTGTGCTTAAGCTGGACTCATTCCAGAGTGGGATGTTCAGAGGAACAATCCACTCCCAGAACAATGAGTCTTTAATGAGTGCTTCAGTTAACCCCAGTTCAGGTGAAGGAGAGAAACGGGAATGCAATATGATACCTATGATAGTTCATTTACAAGCCCATCAATAATGCAGCCTGTGCCATCTTTAGTTTTGACTTGGGCTTTAGAATAGATTTTATTATTTTCAGCTTTTCAGATCAGAGAAAAACACACTGAGAGCTTGAATGTGGTTCAAGAGGGTCATGATTACATTGTTTACAGCTTAGACCAGCAGAGAGACTGTGTTTTTCATATTATCTGTTAAGTGTGGCAGGGATGAAAGTATTTTAACAGGCTCTGCCTAGATTTTTCAGATTTCAGTGCTATAAGGATAATCATATTATGTATACAGTTACAAACGAAATAATTAATACTTGTAAGTGATTTAACTTAATAGTTCATTTTCCATTTAGTCCACTGATGTGCCTGGAAGGATACTGCTGATTCACTCTACAGTCTGTGTTAAGTAATATTGTAGTGTAGTTTAATGGCCACGAGAGAGAGCTCAGTGCCCTCAATTGCTATGAATGTAGCTGTACAATGGCTCCATTGGGAAAAATTTAAATGGAACATGTAGTGTACATTGCTAAAGGTTTTCTTTAGTGTAATACTCGATAGAATAGTCAAGAAAAAATAAGTGTTTTCATAATCTAAGGTGTGCCATACAGTTTGTAACTCAGGCAATATGACCCACTTTGAGCACATATCATTTTGAAATGCTATATTCCATTACGTTCTCTCAAAGATAGCCTATCAGTCACTGGTATCCATTGCTCTCACTACTCCCACTTCCACAAGCACACAAGTATTTTTGAAAGATTATATTTGCTAGTATCTATGAAAGGTAGTCTGAAAATCTGAAGAGAACCTATTAGAAAGGAAAATTATTTATTGATCCCATGGCACTGGTGTTTGTTTCCTTAAATTCAGTGCCTCAGTTAACAGCCTATAGCAAATTTAATAGAGTATACATCCACCTGATATGCTCCTACATGTGAACGTGCTAGGTTTTTAGCTTTCTATTTTTAACTGCTGCTTGAAATGCGCAAACACATGGAAAAATAACCCTGCTCAAGGGCCATAACCCCCAACCTCTTACCTACACTCAGCCATAAAAGAGTTAGGCTGAGGGGAAATGGGTTTGGTGTGTGTGTGTGTGTGTGAGCGCACACAAGCAGATACACATTTGCAGAGTTGAGCAGAGTGTCTGCGGTGAAAAGGAACATATCTTGCTGCTGCTATAGTTGCTTGACCTCTGTGCCTCTGTCTGTTGTGATTTCATGTGTCTTTGATGGAGTCTCATCTCTTTCTGAACTCCACCCTTTCATGCATTTGTAGCCGTTTGTGATGCAATTATTGCTATAATGTTTTTTTGTGTGATGAAAGCCAGCAACGATAATGATTTTTTAAATAACAGGATTCAGTTTGGTTTTTTATGTACACTTTGCGCTTCCTGTCTATAACACACTGTAAAAACATCTATATTCCTTCTCAGTTCTAAAATGCTAGTTAAATTCATGTATTGATGTTTGAAGTTCAGTATTCTCAACATTTGCAGGTCTCGTGCACATTTTTGCTGGCCTGTGTTTCAGGAATACTAATATTCTATTAGGTATTCACTGATTAGACAACAGAGCCTGACATGTGCAGTCCAAGGGGATGAGAATGTGCTTAATTATTATTGGCAGACTGGAGAGGTGCACAGCAACTGGCTCTAAATTAATTGGAGTTAGGAGGGGTAAATATGTAGGTCATAAGCTGTAGCAGATAGAAGGGCTGATTTAGGTAATTAACCACCACATAAATAGTTTTTTTTAATAGAAATTAAATGCATGCCACCTTTTATTCTGAACTAAAATATATATAATTTGTAAATATGCTTTTGCATTCATCCAGCTGATAATAAAATAGACATGCTATTTTTAGATAGTGGTACTAACAGATTAGCTAAAACAGGTTGGTTCAGCTTATTCCACTGGTCATCACTGAGCAGGAAAGCATAGTGCTAAAATATTATAATTCATTTAGGAAATTTTGAGCAGATTTTTGGATGTTGTTGGCTGTAAATACCTTTCATATCCTTCTATATGTTACATATTTTGTAACATCCTTTGGTGTATAGTCATTTTTCTCTCTCCTTTAATTTCTTTTAAATGAAGAATTAATAAAGGGAAGTGTGGGAAAACTACACACATGCACCTTGTCCATACAAAGAAAAAAACTAAACACATTATCCTCGTTTAGCTGCTTCTGTTCCTCTTTGGTAATTCACACATTTAAAATAAAGGAAACGGTGTGTGCTAAAGCATAATCCATACAGATGCAATGCGATAGCCCTCAGTGATGGATAGATGTTGTGATGGATAGGTGATCTGTCCAGTACCCCGCATCTCACCAAGCAGCTGCTGGGATACATTCCAGCACCCCATGGCCCTGCATTGGAATAAGCAGATATAGAAAACGGATGGATAGATGGAGTAGACTGACTTTTAGACTTGTAGCAACATTCAGCTGTTTAATAAATTGAACTGTTGTCAACTTTTTGACACAAGCTACACAACAAAGTAAAGCAGTAGAACCAGAATTCAGGATGGTAAAACAAAACGTTACCACATTCAAAGTGAGCAGGAAGCAAGGCTGCTAACACATGAATCGTGAATCTTTAGTATTTGTGAACTGTGCTCTAGAACCACTTGTGCTTAGTTATTTCTCTGGTTAGCTCTCAGCCTTCAGACTGTAAATTTCTGGACAATTTTTCAACACAAACAGGCTGTGTAGTCCTTGACAAAGCAAACATTGCAGAGCTGATGTTACACATTAATCAAATGCTGAATGGCTGAATGTTAACTGAAGTCAGGAAGGCCAGAAAATGTCTGTGAACAACTAAATTCACTATAAATGGGATAAATAACCAGAAACGTAACGGTGAGGTGATCCATACTTTTAAGTCCTTAGTTTTTTTGCTTTTTCCATAAAAGCGAATGAGTTCTTTCTGTGTAAGGGCAGAAAACAACAGCTGGTAAAACTAAACAAAGAGGTGCAACATTTTATGCTGTTCAATAATTTCAGCACTACCCCCATGTGGCAGTGGAAAGCTAAACAGCTGAGAAGCACTATGCAGAGGTGTGCTCCAGCCCTTACAAACTGAGTTATGACAATGTGGTCATTCACTGTTTATCCTCCGTACTGCCCTTCTTTGCCAGCTCAGAGGCATATCAGTGGCAGACAAACTTTGACCACACTAGTCCACCTGCGTTCTTTCACACATGACAAACAGTCTCGGCTTGTCAGAAATGTGTGAAAAGGCCTTTTGGTTCTAGTGCCAGTAAACTTCCCCTAAAAAAAACAAAACAAAAATGTTTTTCAAACTCACACCTTTGTGCTGTACTTCCATTTGGATACAATGTCACCTCTCTTTTTTTATAGCACATGATAAAAATAAAATTTGAGGTCATTTGAATGCGATTACACACGTGTAATGTCCCGGTGTAGGAAATGATGTATGGCAGCTGCACTGGCCTCGGTGGCATTCAGGTCTTAACAAAAAACACGTAGTTCACTGCAGAGCTCTTAAAATGACCCCACTTAAATGAGGCGGTCATGGCCTCACTGGATGCATTCCTCTGGGGCACATAAAACACATTTTGTAGCCTCCGTGCCTCCATTGTGTGTCAGCACCGTTATTGCCCATCTGTAACATTGATAGCTGGTCATAAAGGCCTCATGTGTCAATATCACATGCTGCCTGAAATGTGGATGTTAAATTTTGTTTCACTATATTTGAAATCCAACAGAATATAATTGGTGATTCCTGTAAAGCTGCTTTAAGAAGCAAGTTTTACCTGTTCCATTTCTTCATTAGATTTTTGTTTTTTCCTTCCTCTCAGAACAATAGAGGATGTTTTTTTTGGCCTGTGTCAGTGGAAAGGCATCTCACAGAGGAAAACTATGAAAAATTGTACATTTTGAAGATTGAGCATAAGCATGCAGTCTTTGTAATGAACGGTGATAGTTTATTTATGTTTCTGCTTAGTACAACTTAAAGTCCTGAAAATCAGCCATGCTCCTTTTGTGTTATTTTATGTGTTTTTAAAAAATGATTTATTTTATTTGCAGTAGTATTTTATGAATTCAACTGCAACTGCAACTGAGTTCTTTGCCATTTCTTTTTGATAAGTGCTTTATACATAAATTTTACTTACTTCATAATTATTTGTTAGGTTTCTACCATTCTTTATGTCCCCCCGCTTTAGTTGCAGTTAGTCAGTAAGATTAGCAATTATAGTTTAAGGAAATGGTTACAAATCAAGTCATTGAATCTTTGCAGCCAGTAGCTGTACAGACAAACATATTAAGTGAGTTCAGTTAATCTAGAAATAACATATCGGTCAATTCAGGGCCAGCTCATACCAATAACAGTAATGCACTGACTCAGCAGTGGGACTATAAAGGGAGAGAGTGGGACTGCAGTACATCTTGGCCGCCCTGTTCATTGTCTGGCTTGTCAATTGTGTATTAAGCTCTTAGTCTATTCAGACACACTTAGATATCAGTTTAAGTTGCTTACTGTTAACAAGAGAGGCACTGTTACCTGGAGCATGACTGAGTGAGATTCAGATTACACCATTCCAGATATACAGTTTTAATAAAAAAGTCAGTGTTTTTCTACCACACAAACCTTAAGACACATTCCTAAGCTTTGCCCTGTAGGGAATGTGTATTGATGCAAATGCAGCTGTTTGCTTAGAGTGAAAAGTTTAGTAGTAAATCTTCATCACAAATAACAAAAACTATAACTGGTATAAAACATGAGGAAGATAGACTCACAGACTGGAAATACATGGTGATAATAAATTGCATCTATTTTGCTCTACTTTGGAGTGATATCAAAGGCTGCTGCATGTGTAAAATATTTCATCATCCACCTCATCAACATACATTGTCAGTCATTTTTGTGAATGTTATCTTCAGAGGGTGAAAACCTTTTTATAACTAAATCAGACCCTCCTAGTTGAAAGTTAGTATTTTGAATGTCAAAACATTTTTTACCCAGTAAGAATAATATACTGCACTGTTTAAGGCACAGCTTTACATATAGAAGACACACAAATCACTCCATTAAAGCTCATTATAGGTTCAGTAAGAAAATTTACTTTTATTTCATACTGTTGACTCCCCTCTATCATCCCTGCAGGTAATGTGGGTATGCAACTTGTGCCGAAAACAACAAGAAATCCTCACCAAATCGGGGGAGTGGTTCTACAGCTCAGGGCCTGGTCAAGTGTTTGAGGGTGGGCCGCAAGGAAAAAAGGCCAAACTGCAAGACCCATCACTATACCCCTACCAGGGAGCCTCAGGAGACTTGACAACAACATCAGACAGAAGCAGACCTCACGGCGGCCTCCTACCTAGACAGGCATCACTTGACAATGGTACAGGACTAAGGTACTCGGGACCTGGTGACGCACCCATAGACAGGTAAGTTCTTTGTGTGAAAAAAGTCCCTACAGCTATGACTTGCTGAGTTACAGTTTTTGTGTGTTCATTCTGGTTATTTGTTTGATGTGGGGAAGCTTTCAGAAATAAGTATTTACATGAAGATGCATGATAGAAGCGCAATCTTTGTGGCTGCTGCATAGGCTGTGTGGAAGCGCATTAAAAAACACAAGAGAAAAAAAATAGGAGACAGAGGGACATATACTGTGTCTGCCTCTAACTCAGCAGTTCTGGAGCCATCATCCGCCCACTCGCCCTCTCTTCATCATACTTCACCATCACATATCAATACAGATAATTACCAGTCGGATTCAGCAGGGACACAGAGAGTGTTTGCAATAGTTTGAATTATTATATGTTTTTGAGAAAAACTGCATTTCTTTACTCACATAATTCTGTTTTCTCATCACATATGAAGAGAAGCCAGTACATGGACTGTTTTACTTAAAAATTAGAGTATTATAGGAATGTGTTTGGCAGCTACCTAGAATACAGAATGTTGTGTTCCTTTTATCATGTGCACTAAATCTGAATATAACACTGATATGCTGACAAGACAGACATCCTGCTCTTGGGAATCTGCTTGCCTGTTGTTTAGTTGTGGTGTCAGATGAGGTAGTTACTTTGATGTCCACATGGGGGCACTTTCCTCTTGTCTCCTTTAAAGAGGAATAGAGGCTTATAGTCTGGATTTGAAAGATTTTTAAGCTGACACTTTTAATAATTTCCTTTAATAAACCTCTTATGTCATCTCTTGTTTGCTTCTTAGCAGATGTGAGTTACTCTAAGTTTGTCTAACACAAGACATATGCATTGGATGTTGACAGACAGATGTTTCCCCCATTCCTCCCTGTAAATGAGCCCAGATTTATTACTAGGTGTTGGTACATCTGGGCTACATGCTATGATCAGGGTAATATTATCTGTGTAATGCTATGTATGCATAGTTCATACACATTTTCTCTCCCTGCATCAAATTTAGTTCTGTTCAAAGTTCTGAATGCATACAATAGATGAACTAAGTAGAAAACTCACAGAGGGTTAGAGGTTGCAAATAGTAGTCAAACAATTATACAGTAGCTCAAACTGATAACATAGCTCAGTGTAAGCACTTGCCACTAACTGATGGGATGATTTCAGGGGTGGAGCTTGTACAGAGGGGAAAAATCTCAAATGACACTGCTTACATTTTCAGTGACAGAAAACAGGAAGCTGGATGTCTGAAAATTCACAGGATAATGCTGATGACGGATAGCAGAAAGTCCATAAATAGAGCTCCCACTGCATATGCACCAAAGCCCACTTTCATTAATCTTAAACAATGTATAAATTAACTCCTGGATCTGTTCTGAGAACGAAGGGAGGGGGAATGCTGACAGACTATTTATAAGGAGAAATAACTTGGGAAGCCTTCTAATTTGTCTTGGTCTCAAAGGTGTCATTAGGCACACAGATAAGGCAGGACAACTGCAGCTTTGGGTGAGGCTATTGAAACAGCAATTATTACACTGGGATCCAAACATTCTCACTGGAGGAATTTCCCCAGATTCCACTTTTTTAATAGTCAGGGGCAGACATCATTTAGCATGCCAATGACGTTAAAACACAAGGAAACAGACAAAGATGAGCTCAGACTTGCATCGCTCAGTTGATTCTTATTTAATCTTAAATGTATAGAAAGCTACCCCAGTTTTACTCGTTCACCATGGCATCTAGCTGTGAAAGTACTTGGCAAATTCTTGAAAAAAACTGTAAGATTGAAAGCAAAATTTGTGTTTAAAGGAGGTCTGTTTCACATCACACATTTTAACATGTCCGAGATAATCTCAGGCATACACAGTAACATTAGTAGTGTAGAATTTAGCTGCTTCTGTTTCAGGATTCTTGTGTTCCTCCGTCCTCTCGTAGGGACACTAGAATGGAGCAGATTTTCCATTAGTTGTAATCTTTCCAGTGCAAATTGGTGTTGTGGATATTATAAAAGTTTTTTATTAGGTTTTCACAGGATCAATGTTTTTGTTTGAGGGACTCGCTGAGTCACTTCAATTATCACATTCCTACTATCATTTTACCCAATACATGTTTTATACATTATCAAACAGATTATTCTACTCTCTAAGAAGTCTTATTTCAACTTTTGCCAAGGCTTTTCTCATCCTTTCAGCTCAGGAGACTTTTGCTTATTTTTTTTTAAACTGAAAATCTTCTATAAGTGTGTTCCAGTAACTCCAGGTGGCTCCATGAAGATGCTTAACTGTCCACCCCAAGAAAAAGAAAGAAAAACAAACAAACAAACAAACAAACAAACAAACAAACAAACAACCATTTCCTCTTCGCCCAAGTCAAGCCCATCCTCACCTGAGAAATCACTACACGTCCTTCTGACCAACTCCA
>JBAFSZ010016496.1:0-11618 GCA_036919955.1 Melanotaenia pygmaea
AATTGTAGCCTCAGTTTCCTGTTCTTAGCTGACAGGAGGCACCCGGTGTGTCTTCTGCTGCATCCTGGTCCAGACAATTGCTGCTCTCTGGATATTTTGTCTTCTTCAGACCATTCTCTGAAAACTCTAGAGATGGTTGTGGATGAAAATCTCCGTAAATACTCAGACCAACAACCATGCCACATTCAAAGTTCCTTAAATCTCCTTTCTTCCTCATTCTGATGCTAAGTTTGAACTTCAAGTCCTCTTCATGTCTTGACTAAATCATGTCAGCTGATAAGAAGTTACTTGAAAAACAGAAACAATATGTTCAAAATAATAAAATGAACTCAGAATTAAATGGCATGATCTGTTGTACACCTCAGGATTCAGTCCTCGGGCCAAAACTTTTTGTTTTGTATGTTAATAACGTTAATATTTCTAAATTGTTTAAATGTATTTTGTTTGCAGACTAAACTAATTTTCGTCTGTCTGGGGGAAAATATTGTACAGGTGTTGGATTTGGTGATTGTTGTGTTACAAGTTGTTGTTTCTGTCTTGATTATTTTTTATGAACTCCTGATGATTGTCAGCTTAGTTTACATGTAAAAGCCGTAGGAAAGTCTCTGTTGTGTTTCTGTACAGGTGTAGCAGCTGGTTGTCTGGTGTTAGGTTGGACTGAAGCTTGTTGCTTCTTTCTACTGGATCTTTGTCTGCAGTTTTTCTACTCCAGAAATATTACATAAATTCCATAATTCAAAATAAATAAATAAATAAGATTATCAAGAGGAGCCTTATACCCATAAAGCTCATGAATTGTGATGTGTTTGGATAACTTGTGTAAAACAGGGTCAGTTCAATGAAGATTTTTCTTCTCTCTGCTACTTTTCATTCTTGTATTTGGATTTTCTTTTGTTTGTTTCTGTTGTTTTGTCTCATGAATGGATGAAATAAACTAAAATAAAGTACTGAGACGCTGCCATGTGATTGTCTGATTAGCTGTGTTAACAGCAGCTGAGCAGCTGGAGCTGGTAAGTGGACGGCGGGTGTTTGTGCATCTAATCAATTCTTTCTCAAACACAAACCTGCTGCTGGTCGCTCTGTTTGGAGAGACTTGCTGAGGACATGCTGGTATATTTGGTTATTGTTGTAAAGGTCTAACCACAACACAAACCTAGATTTACAGTCAGCATATCACTTCCTGTTTCATACTGAAGTGTAACTGAATCTCCTCACACACAAGTTTTCCCACTACGCTGAGTCTGGTTTCTTGTCTTTGCTTTCATTTTTCACATTTCTAAGCTCAGACGGGGTGAGTCATAGCAGTTTGGCAGGAAAAGCAGTAACATGATCCACATTGATCCACAACAACATGCAGCAACATTCTGGTCGGTGTGAGAACTCCATCAGAGCTGCTGCATCAACAGATCCACGTTTATTGGGAAAAAAATAATAAACTGCAGACTGAATCAAGAACTTTGACATATGTGTTTGCTAGTTTCAACTGTAGAGGGCTTCTTGTGCTTCTACTAAATATACAGCAGTGTGAAATAAAAATAACTGACAGGAAATGATGTTTGAATGAAAATCACACATGCATGAAAAGAGACTCTTATTTCAGGTTGAAGATGTTGCCTCCAGATTGCTCTCACACCAGAGATTTGCCTAACCAATGACCAACCAGGAGCATCGAGGTCCTTCAGAGCAGAACAAGACGTTTATTATTCTGTGCTGTTGGGCTTATGCTATAATCCTTCACAAAATGAAAAAATTGCGGCCAAGTGGAGAAAAGAAACTGAAGAGCAGTTAATAATAACGTTGGCCTCCAGCTGGGTCTCCTCTAATATCTAATATCTAATATCTAATATAGCTCAAGCTATAAAACAGTTTCTTTTTATTTAGCTTTTATTTGCATGGGAAATGACTAATTTAATGCACATGTGCAGCTCAGACCTCAGAAAGAGTCAATTTAATGAACTATTATCCAGCCTGAGGTCATGTTCGTCGCATGGTGAGACTTCCTGGTTGGCCGATCCAGCTTGGCAGCAGTGAACAATCAGGTTAATATTAAATTATGATTCAGCTCGTCAAGGAAAATGAATCAAATCAATTTGCCAGACATATTTTGCTGGTGAATATCAGAATGTGTGAAACCTGACATAGTTATGAGGTATGCAGATGTAAAGCCAAAAGATCCTCAAAGAGAAAAAACTGGATGTTCGGTTCTGTTGAGCTGACTGAAGTCTTGTGCTAAGTCTCTGTGCAGTTATTCAGTCTTTCTGGTCCAATTTGTTGGTGAATAAGTTCACAAAGCGCCCTTTTTGATGCAGCTCCATTATAGTCAGGCATCCAGAAGCAGATGGTGTGATTGGCTTAGTTTGTTTTACTTTTTATCTGTCATGCATCTTGTACTCTGCTTCACATTTGACTTTATTCCTTTGATTCCTTCAATTCCCAGAAATGAAAGCATGCAGAATGTACTTGAGCATCTGCATTAGACTTTAAAAAGCTCATTGAGCATATTCTAAGATGTACCTACCCACTCATTTTCTCCCTACCACTCACTAGTGGTGCATAAAGACCTTAACTAGGCGCTGGAGCTTTTAGCGCTCTTCTTTCATTTGCCACCTCCTAACATCCTGTTCGCCCTGCACACGAGTTTCAGGCTGAGAAGAGAAACAGAGCAGCAGCATCTGTGAGAATACTTTCTCTTCCTCCTCTGCAGACAGAAAGGCTCATTACGGAGATGTACTCTTATCATTTTATAGAGGCTGATTCCTCGCTTCCACACTCCATCTGTCCTCATGTTCACAATCGTGGAAAATCTAATTATTACTGTTTAATATAAACTCTAATGCAACTCTGCAGAGCCGTTATCCTCTTTAACTTCTTATCTTTTGGTTTTCCAGGCAACAAAACCATCAGCCTGTTTTCATAGTTTCTGTACTACTTCCCAACATCAACCAACCAATAAATTAATCAATAAATTATGAATAATAATATAAAAAGAAATATTAATCTTAGTCTCTCACAGCTATAAACATCGTCCAATGCCCACAGATTTTCTTAAAACTTTAAAAAAAGACAGTCCAGTCTGCTGAAGATAAAAGTATGGACAAACCGCAGTGTCTCCATTTACTCTCCGAACAAAGAAAAAGAAAAGTGTGTGAGTCTTACTCCAGTTTCTATACAACGAAACCAGAACTAAATTTAAGCTAGGGACCACGAACCTCCGAATTTGTCTCCACAACCATCAGTACACTACAACATCATCAGATAGAAACATAAAAAGAAAAAGAAACAAAAAGATGGTTTGGGATAACGAAGTGAGTAAATGATGACGGCATCCAGCTGTCCTTCAACAGAAATAAAAGGGGAGGGGTTTGGGAGCTTAAGGAATTTAAATGGGGTCCCAAGAAGAACAATCAGGAAGGAGGGGCTATAACCTAAAGTGATTTTTGTACATATATTAACACCTGGAACAGATTTTGTGTAACCGGTGTTCATGCTGTCTCGGTTACACGGAGTCATCAGTCCTTTCATCCTTGATATGGTCGTTGAGTGAAAACAGCTGATGATAACTGACTTCACAACTGTCTTAATATACCTGCTAAAATCCAGGTTTGAGTCCAGGACGAGCCAGGACGCCTCACGTGACTTCAACCTACTAATGCTATTGGCTTAGAATCCTTTAGTGCAGACGTTGTAAATATTTATATATTCTGGACCCGTCAAAATTTATAAAACAATTATTTATATCCTATAATATATTTTTTCATTCAAATGAATAGTTGTACTCTGCAGCCCTCTAGACGTTCTTTCAATGTATTATTTTTGAAAAATTGTTTTGATGAAAAAGTTGTAGTTATCACCTTTAATAAAACCAAAATTAAGCTAATTATCAACATATAGCCTGACATTAAATTTTTAACAAGGACACATCATCTGCATTGTGGCGTTTCTCGGACACGTCTCATGAATGAAATGGAGCAAGGTGTTTTCAGGCTCCCAGAACTCTGCTTCCATGTGAATGAAGCACCTGGATGATACAAAACTTACGTCAATACACCTCAACTGGATCCTGTGTGAATGGAACCTGTTGGTTTCCTTAGCTAGGCAATTGTTTTATAAATTAGTTTATATGAACAGTTATTATAATTTGGAATAATGTGAATAGCTTAAGGAGAGGGAGCACCACGCTCCGGTCCGCGATGGAAAAGCAGGATCTAGTGTTGCTGGGGCTGGACCCAAATCTTTCTTTTTTCTTTTTAAGATTTTCTTTTTCATTTTACGGCATTTGGAGGTTTCATTAGGAGAATAAAAGCAGGAAATGTGTGGAAGGACAGGATTTCCAGCTGGACAACAGCCAAAGCAGATCCACTGCTGCATTTTTCAGCCTTTATATCACTAATAACTCGGCTACTGGGTCACCAACGTGACTGCGGTCTGCTACTGTGCATTTTCCTGATCAGACGCTCAGTATTTCATCCATTAAAATGACCTAAAACCAGACAAATCTAGCCCTGTTGGACGGGATCTGCTGTAAAACATTAAATCCGACTGGGAATGAGACGAACTTTACAGACTTAACGCTCAATAAAGTGAATATGAAGACAGAAAAGCAGCTATTCCCCCTGCTGGGACATAAATCTCTGAATTATGATGATCTCATGGTGAGAGTTTATTTAATAACCAGTGTTTTTCTAATTTATAACCGTACTAAAAGCGGGGAGTTCAAAGAGAATAATAATGGTGCTCCGTAGCTTTTTTTCCTCCACGTCTACCTCAAAGAGCATAAATATGTTTTCTTCATTTAATTCTTCAAACTTTAAAAACAAGCCACACACTCAGCCAGTTTTACTGGTGGTAACATTCTGCTCTAAGGGACAAAAGAGATTATATCCCATAATATTACAACAGCCTGCCTTCAACGACCTGCAGCAGTATTACAGCAATCAGAGGGGAAAAAATAGCTGCCATATGCTGATGCAACTTCCTGCTATGTCTGCACAAATAAAGGCCTAAACTGACTCCTTCAAAGCGGCTTTTCCCACAATTCCCAAAAACATTAAAGACCGATTCCAGGATGCACCTAGACTTCTGGCAGCAGAATCACCTTTTTATAATGTGACATGTATGACTGATGAGTAATAATCACTGATAATCTTGTTATAACAGAATATTCTGCTGGGAAATCTCAGGTCCTGACAGTCCTGGTAGTTCTGCTGATTCTTTGACCCGATGTCTCTTAGAGCTCAGTCCCACAGGGAGACTCATTTCTCTGCTTGAAGAGTTTTAACTAAGATTTGACAAAAGTCATTAAACTGGTAAACTTGTTTACTCTAAATGTGTCTGCTGATGTTTTCTCTTACTTTCAAATCCAAGTCCAGCGTCTGAAGAGACATTGGTATGATGTCAGAGCAACAAAGGGATGTCTTTGATTTTATGTTTGAAATTTTACCAAATCCTGATTAAACTGGAAAATCTTTGTTTTGTTTATGTTCAGTAGTTTGCTATAATACTCTGGTTTTAATATCTGTACTGTCCCTTTAAGATGTCACTCTTTAATGATGTCAGCAACCAGCCAAGCTGCAGGTTACATATCATTTCTGTTTCATTTGTACAGAGGCTGCCAGCTGATAGACTGAGCGTTGGAGCACTGGCAAAAAAATATTTTAATAGAACAATAAGGAATAACATTACATAATAAAAGAATTGGCACATTGCACACACACACACCCACCCCAGCCCACCACCTTTCAATTCAAATTCTGCACGGGGCCCCATAAAAGCTCAGGTCGGCCCTGTCCAGACCTTTCACCCACATAAAACAAAAATCCAGCAACCAAGGTCCAGGACTGTGGAGCAGCGAGGATCCAGCATTAGACCCGAATGGGACAACATTCCTCTCAGTGGAGGGGGTGTTACAGCAGTAAACGTGGACCATGCTGCCATCAAATTCAAAATCAATTCATATTTTTCATGAAAGATGTCTCACTTTCAGTATTTAATTTCTGCACAGCTGCCACCACAACAGCCATCTGTTCACTTCTAACTCATGATGTGGTGTAAGCCAGTCAGCTGACAACGAAACACAGGCATCCTCATGTGTGTGACAGAGCTGCACCATAACATCCACATGACACATTTTTGGGGTAAGTAATAATCCACATTTAGTTAAAATCATGAAAGAAAGTATATCACCATAAAAATGACCCTCACTGCCACTAGCTGCAAACAGCACTTTCCTTCTGGAACAATCTTGCCCACAGATGTGCCCAGCAGACTCGTGATATTTACTGTTCCCCCGTGCCTTGCTGCCCCATCAGTTTACAAGGCAAGTAAACACAACATCAGCACATAAGGTGGGACAGCGGGGGCTGCACGCCCAACAACAGCCGCATTGTCTAACACTGATTCAGCTTATGTTTTACAGTGTTGTGGGGGCAGAGCGGGAGGAGCTCTGCACATGGTTGATGTGCACCCAGTTTCTTCTTTTTTTAAGGTATTTTGCCAAACTTGTTTTTTCCTTTCCTCTCCTAAAAACCCTGCAGAAGATCCGCCAGTGTGGACCCTGAATGATGCATTTTGTAAGCAACGCCGAACTTGCTTACAGCAGAAAAAAAAGTAAATCTGCAACCAGAGTTGAGACAACTTCCACACACCTACGCACGAGCTCCGCTGTCACATTCTATAACGTGCCTTCCGTCACTGTTCACACTTTAAAAACTAATATCACAACAGACGTGAGCAAATTATCCATAAGCGGAATAAAGTCGATGAGCACCAAGCAGAAGGAAGCTTTATGTCCTCGAAAACATATTTTACGAGCCTGTTTTTTTCTTCTCAACAATCATCTTCCATCAAAACAGAGAAGAATGCGGCAGCGGAGCTTCCAGAGACGCTTCATTACAGCTGAACGCGGTTTCCAGCAGCTCCGCAGGATGAACCTGAACCTAGGAAGCGCCGATCAACGGCTGGATGTTATGACGCGTTTACAGACATGTAAAAACAGAAAACATTTCTTCCTTTTTTATTGTAAAACAGTGGCAAAGTGTTCCCTCCATAACGCTGCAGCGCATCGCAACACACAGCTAGTTTCCTTTAAACTGACCAGCCAGGGAGGATTAGTTACTCACCTAAGCTGTTAGTTGATGAATCCATAATCCAAAGCTGAAATGGTGTGTAGTCTTAGTCTGCACTAAGGTGTGTTCTCCATGCTGACAGAGGAGTGTCCCACACACGCACACGCACGAGACTTGTGTCAATTTCACAGTTTTGCAAAAAGACCGGAAACCTGTTTTCTTTTCCTTCTTAATAATAAATTACATGTAAATAATTACTCGTTTAATTAGGCATAAAAATGTTCTGAAATGAGATGACAATGTTGAATTAATGTAACTATTGTAAAACAAACAAACTAATAAAAAAGAAAGAAGAAATAAGTCCTAAAGCGTCTTCAGGAAGTGATGATAACGGTCAGCTTGTCGCCATCTTTGCTAAGTGGCTAACATTTTATTTTCTTATGTCTTTGTGGCTCGACTAAATCCGCGTGGGGTAAAAAGTTCCAGAAAACTTCTGTGTGAAACTTTTTCTGACTTTATATTTCTCAGCACTGAGTAAGATCATGGCTGTCTGTTTGTGGGTATTTGTCGCCACCAAACGTTGTTGTTGTGAAGCACACGCGATCAGATGGACGCAACTCTCTTCTGATTGCACGCGCTCTGCGTGGAAGCAGCAAAAGACAAAATAACCTGAATTCTGTTATTTATTAAATTACGTTTCATTTCCGCTTGAAGCCACGTTTTTAAAGCTGCTCCTGTCTGTCACTTTTTGGATTTGACACGTTGCATCCTGTGGTTAAAATCTCCAAATTTCTTTTGTTTTGATCATTGCTCCTCTTATTATTGCCTTACATTACTGTTTGTAATTCATACTGTCCCATTTTCTGTTCTTTTCCCTTCTGTCAATATATTGCATTGTTTACTATACCTCTACAAGATGTTGTACTGTACCTTATTCTATTCAAAAAAAAAAAAAAAAAAAAAACTGTGGTTAAAATAATAAATCTATAGAACAAATCGTTTATAGTAAATATTTTTATTTATAGTAAATATTTTTATTTATAGTAAATATTTATATTTATAGTAACTGTTTTGGTATGGTGTCTACTGTTGGTTGTCCCTTTGGATACTTATATTACTTGATCTTTTCATGTTATGTTATTTTCGGTATAAACATTAAAAAGGAGATCTACAGGAGATTTTATTTATTTTCATTTAATTTATTTTATTAGTAAGGAAGATCATTCTTGTCAACAGCAGTCATTCGGAACAAGGGATTAAGTTTATAATTTTATAATTGTTTATTGTCTTTTTTAATGATCTTGCTACAGCATGTTCGCTAATTGTCCAATCAATACTTTTAAGCTTTGAATAGTTGTACAACTGCATTTAAATAGCATAATATAGTAAGATAGTACTATATATAGTACAGTAAGCTGAATGTATTTTACTGAAAACGAATCGCAGCGGAACTAAATGTGTTCTGATGTTTCCGTTGCTGAGGGGGAAGGAAATGTGTGTAGGAACAGGATGTTCCGCCGGCTTCTTAACATGGAGGCGTCCATGGAGAGTAATTTCTGAAGGAGACTGATTTCTACGTGTTTTTTGACAGCATGGTAGGTATAAAAATATTTAGAAATTACCTTTTATTTATATAAGAAACATGTTGCTGAATATCTGTGTGTATTAATAAGTGTTTGGCGTGTTTGTTCAGATAAACATATGTTAATCCCTGTAAAATCTTCCAGCCTGACAAACGTTTTCTTACTCAGAAAGCGTGAATGTTCAGCTCGTTGTTACGTCCATGATTTGTTTACTTGTCCAGTAACCTGAGAGTCAGATGGACTGAAGAACCATGAGGTGTCCCCGTTGCCTCCTGTGGCTACCGGCTTCCAGCCTAAGGGGTCAGTCCGGGAAGCTGCTCGCCGGGTCTCGAGCCCTGCTCCGGTCACCCTGCTCCGGCCAGTTTGATGCGCAGTACCAGGTGAGCTGTGGTCCGATGAAACTGGTTTTAAACGTGGATTATTTAATGTCTGGTTAGTGTATTTTTTCTTTAAAAAAGAAAAAAAAAATCCACTCATTATTTGATCCAGTCTAACACAATCAGGCTGACCTCCCACACTGTTTACGTTGTTTGAACCTAGTATTAATCCAGGCAGAAAATCAGTGGAAATCTAAAGAAAATACTGTAAACGGTCTTCTCTTGCTCTGTAGGTGTGGAGGCATTTTCGCAGCAGTCCGGCATGTCCAAAGAATCGACCTGAACCTGCACGGTTTGTTAACGAAGACGACAAGAAGACGGGGAAGTCTTTGGTTACCCATGATGACTTGTTTGAGCAGATGGCCCGGGAGTCCAAAACCAAGGCCACGTTTAACCAGGTGATCGAGGTCTTCATCAAGAAAGACACCAGACGGAGAGGTCACGTGGAGTTTATCTACGCAGCTCTGAAGAAGATGCCAGAATTTGGAGTGGAGAAAGACATCACTGTGTACAACAAGATATTGGATGTTTTTCCCAAAGAGGTGTTTGTGCCCAGAAACTTCATCCAGCGAATGTTTAACCACTACCCCAGACAGCAGGAATGTGGGGTGCAGCTGCTGGAGCAGATGGAGAACTATGGTGGGTGTTGGCTGTAAACAGGATGATTTCAGGGAAATGTTTCCGCATGTCGCAGACTGTTTACATGTCCCTGTTCTTTAGGTCTTATGCCCAACATTGAGACCAAAGTCCTGCTGGTCCAGATCTTTGGAGAGAAGAGCCATCCAATCAGAAAATACCAGCGCATCATGTATTGGTTCCCCAAGTTCAAGCAGATAAACCCGTTCCCCGTCCCAGAACAGCTGCCTGAAGACCCAGTGGACTTGGCTCGCTTCAGCTTGACCCGCATCGCTAACGACCTGGACGCTAAAGTAACCGTCTACCAGGTATTTTATTTTATTTCATATTTATGCTTTTATGCTGACGTCAGGGTTAATTCATTAACACGTTAACTTGCTCATCCCCAGTTTTATTTTAGTGAGTTTTATTTTAATCAAATGTTTTTTATTTTGTTTAAAGTTTGTTTAGTTAAATTTTCATATTATTTAGTGGTCGTTTTTACCTTATTTTTTTCCTATTTTGTTTTATTTTTCTGTAATTTATTTAGCTAGATTTTCATTTTGAACTGTTTCTGTATTTTGTTTAACATAATTTGTGTTGTATTTTATTTATATATGGTTTTAATTTAATCTTTTTTCATTTTTATTTTAGTCTTTAATGATATTGTTTCAGTGTAATTTACTGTAGGAAAAGTTCCCCCATGCAGCGGAGTAACATCTCAGTCTCTGTATACTCTGACCTCTACATACAGATCTGTTGATCTCAGGTAGTTGATCAGAGCCACTCTAGAAAGACGTTTCACAGGTCAGAGTTTTGTAGAAAAAAGTTGCAGCAGCTACTGATGTTTTATTTTCCTTCCCCACCAGCTGCCCTGCACAGACGTAACAGAGAGCGGAGAGGAGATTTCGCTTCCTCACATCGTAGGTATGGAAACAGTTTGATCTGTTCAAAGTTCTGCTGACGTTTTCCAGGTTTCTTCATGAACAAATTCATTCTCCGTCTGCAATTCCTCTCGTTGACGTCAGGGATCCAGAGCCCCAACCAAATGGAGCTGCTGGCTGAACATAATCCCAACAAGCCGGTGTTTGTGGAGGGGCCCTTCCCTCTGTGGCTGAGAAAGACCTGCGTTCACTACTACGTCCTCAGAGCCGACCCCACGCCGCCCGAAGAGAAGGTCAGAAAACACCAACACCCAGGGAGGAAGGAGAGGAAAAAATACATAAATTCCTCTGTATAAAACTAAAAAAATAAGATCAGCGTTGCTGTGGACAGACGAGACTAATCTGCCGCTGTAGGGCAGAACCAGCAGAACTTCAACTGGATGATGTATTTTTATTCTCTGGTTAACCTTGGCCGGTTTTAAATGTTCTGTAGAATAAATGGTCTAATCCAGCTCAGTGATGGTTGGGACATGTCTGACCCACCTCCAAGATCAGTTTCCAGTTAGTCGAACTCTTCCAGGCATTAGTGGGACATCAGAACTCTAGTCCAGATCCCAGCAGAACTCATAACTGGATCTTTTCTGGGAAGTGGAATCTGATCTAAAGTCACTCAGAGTCCAGATTTTAAAACATCCTGACATCACCAGATCAGTGACTCGGTCTCACCCGTCTGGTTAAGGTGTCTTTTGTAAGTTTTTATTCAGATGAAGCTACAAGTCTGTTTATTGAGAAGATTACTAATTAAGTAACTTATTTAGAAGAGAAAAAAATGCATGTGGATAAGGGTGCCACAGTCCTACAGGTTTAAAACCCGCAGGAAACACCTTAAACCCACAGGAAACATCAAAAACCTGTAGAAAACATCTTAAACTTGTAGGAAACATCTCAAACCTGCAGGAAACATCAAAAACCCGTAGAAAACATCTTAAACTTGTAGGAAACATCAAAAACCCGTAGAAAACATCTCAAACCTGCAGGAAACATCAAAAACCCGTAGAAAACATCTTAAACTTGTAGGAAACATCAAAAACCCGT
>JBAFSZ010016498.1:0-12277 GCA_036919955.1 Melanotaenia pygmaea
ATATATATACTTTTATTTTTAGGTTTTAGGTTTTTCTGTTGCTCTTTGATGAGTTTTTACTTAAAAGTGATTGTTTTTAACAGTAAGACTTGCACTCCTGTAATCTTTGAAAAAGAAAATTATTCTGTGTCAAAGTCTTCATGTCTTGTCAGTGGCGACAGTTCAGGAGAAATGTTGAATATTTGCAGCTTCTTTCTAAAATGTTGTAAATTCTGTATCACTTACATCTGATATGGATGTTTGTATTGTAGCACCTTCTCACAGCACATACTTGTTCTCTTCTTTGACTTAAAATTGTAAAGTAAGGGATTTTTTTTCTTCAATAAAAAAAGGTTTTGATTAAAACTATGGTGAACTTTAAATTGCTTCTCTCGTTTTTTTTATGTAAAATCATGGTCCAGTGTCCTTGTGTTTAAGTAAGTTTGAAGAAATGCAGTTTTATTTATTTTTTTTTTTTCCTGTGAGGAGATACATAACAGTGCTGCAGCATCTTAGTGTGTTAGTGTGTGTTACTGAGCAGGAAGCACAAAGTCCAGTGCTGCAACCAGTCTGAGTATAGGGGATTTCTGTACTGCAGGAGGCTCCTGTTTTAGATCCACAGTTATTATTATTTTGTAACCCACAGAAAACAAAGTATTCAGCAAATATTACATGTTCCAAAAATATTTCACCTTCTCTTTGTGTATATGTACCTATTGTTTTATGTTAATGTAGAATTTTGCAAACATTTTTTGGTTTTTGGATTGTACATTCACCTGTACACGTACAGTAGATCAGGTTTCTTTTGCTTTACATTTTTTCTGCACACCCTCAGAAAAATAAACTAAATATATTTGCATCAAGCTCAAGATTACACAAATGTATGTAATGATTTAAAAATAACTCCATGCATAAAATATATAAATATTGTGTAAAAAGTATTGTCAAACATACAATATTTATATTAATTTCTCTGTAGAAGTGATACATGGTGATAAAATGTCAATATTTTTACCAATGAAATGCATGCAAAGTAAATTTATGCACTACTCTTTTTTTTTACATGTAAAACAGATTTGATGTGTTTGTGGATCGCTTCCTGTCAGGAGATTGCAGGTCATGTGACTTCCCTCCTTCATTTTTGTATATTTTTGTTTAACTGGAACTGAACATATCAGCAGGGGACATTCACAACTTACCATGGTTTGCGTATCCATCAGGAGGAAAGAATGTGGCAGACAGAAGCAGTCCCAACCTAGGACAGCAGAAATTGTTAAAAAATAATAAACAAGAAAAAAAGAAGCCATCACGGTCAGGTTGTGCACCACAGTGCTCATGCACTATTGTGGCCAGCAGGGGAAAGGAAAGCCAGCTTTTGCAGCCCACCTTACAGGAACATCCGGACATCTACACAGTAGGAAACTCGTAATGCAACAAAGGCGCCGCCTATAGGAAACGATCCAGAAATGTCACCAGGAAATCCATATTTTTTTCCTCAGAATTGAATGATTCCATATTTTTTCCCTGTGCTTGGTCAGTAAAAGTAACCTTTTCTGACTTCCACAATGTTTTTTCGTCGTTTCTTTTATTGTTTCTTAAAGCCAGAAAGTTGCCATTTGGAATGACTAGAGTTATGTGTCATGTTTGTCTTCTTATATTGGTTCTACACAACAAAACAACTGCATGAGCTCTCTTCCAAGACTGGTGATTCCATACTTTTTGCCAGGGGTTGTATGCTCCCTGTGACACCCTGATGACTACAGCTGCACGAGACGCCGCCCAGCCCGCAGCTGACGTGTCCGACCTGACTTGAGAGCTGATGACGCCTTCCGGTCCTGTGGGGAATCCCAGTATCTAGACCCCACGGAGGGGTCTTGTCGTCATAGCGGGGGATTTACTCTGACTATTTTAACTGTACTCTATTTTTATGTCGTTAGTCTATTCAAATAATGTATTCTAATTCTTTTTAGTCTTGGATTTAGTAATTGCCATCATCTGAGTCAGCGAGTATCCAGAGGGGTAGCTTAACTGGATGGCCACTCAAATATACATATCTTTAATGTTTTGCCTCGTCAACATTTATATGGTCGTGTGGTACAGTGGTCACATTTTTCGATGCGTTCCATTCGCAGTCTGAAGTCGGCACAAATGTCTAGGCTAACCCGCAAAGAGAAGGAGCGAGCAGGAAGGAATGAGCAGGAAGAGAACAGCCGTCGGATGAAGCAGGTCTTATGCTATCCAGCCAGCCATTACATGAAACAGTTAAAAAAGAACATTAATAGTGATTGAAGCTTCTGTGGAAATCATCCTGAAACTGTAACACATCTTTTTTTTTTTTTTTGGTACAGCCCTTTCACACAAAGATTTTGGAAAGAATTCAGCAGATTCATCATTGACCAAGAACTTTTCACTGCGATGGGAAAATGTGTTGTTCTGTTTTTATAATATTCCCAAAAAAGGATGACAACTATTTCTTTTTGATAAACCTTTTAATTCTGTTGGCAAAATTTTTCATATATAAATGTAAATTTACTCGTAAAGTGCCATTTTTCACTTGTTATTTTGAAGACATAAAAAAGTATATACAGGCAATATCAGACTCAAATAACAAGAAGGCTTTGAAAACCATTTATATGTTTAAATCTCTTCATTTGTTTTATATATTTTTTAATCTTTTTCTCTTCACGTTCAAAATAATCGATTCGTTCATGAACGTCACATCCCTACTTCACAAGCGAACGCGGAAATGTGTGTCATGTAGGATCGCAATGTTCTTGCTCACACTTTTTGTCCTTTTAGGGAGAGGGCTGATGGTAAATAGCGGTAAGTCTCCGTTTATTGCCATTATGGGTCGGGTTGAAATCGAAACCAAAAACGTCTTGCTCTGCTATTGCAACGCATGATTTCTGTGCTATCATTCTAACGTAATTTTTACCTAATGTAAACTACTTTATTCGAAATAGAATGGAATAATGCTGATGATAGATGGTTAGTGGTTGTTCTCAAATATGCATGATTCTCTGGCTTCCTTGCTCCTCCAAAGACATGTTAGTGTTATTGGTCACTCTAAATTCTCTCTAGGAGTGAGTATGAGTGGTTGTTTGTCGGTCTGTGTGGTCCTGCAATAGTCTGGCGACCTGTTCAGGGTGTACACTAAAGGTGAACACTGATTTAGGACATCTAGATCTAGAACATTTTAAAATATATAAATATAACAGATATCCAGAGACAGTAACCATTTTCTATGTATAAATATACATAAAATATCAGTATTTGTGAAACCAACCAGTTGTCAAGAAAACAGCTTTTTTCATTGTTAGAAACACACTCCCTGATTTACATCTACACGGGCTTCTCCAAACCTGTGGGGCATCCTGGGATCCATGAGTTCACTGCCATGGGCCTGCTGGACGGCAGGATGATTGATTACTACGACAGTACGGATGAGAAGAAAATTCCCAAACAAGACTGGATGAAAGAGCATCTTGATGATGATTATTGGGAAAAAGGCACGCAGTCCAGACGGAGCAAACAGCAGTGGTTCAAGGTCAACATCGACATCCTGATGAAAAGAATGAGACAGAATGACTCGGGTAAAGAATATATATGACTAATAATCTATAATAATGACTGGTATGGATGATGTTTTTACAATTATTTCTTTTTTTCTTTACCTCAGAAAGAATGTGTATCTGGTCATTATGACTAGTCTTAAAATAAAAGAGTTTATGTTTGACTTTTTATGCTCGATTTTACTTGTAATTTGCCTTGAATACTTATTTATTGTCATTTTATTACAGATTTTATTAATATTTTCAGATTAAACACAACATGTTTTTCTGATCTTGTTTTCTGTTCAGTTCAGTTTATTTGCCATTTGCAGAAAAGAAACCACATTGGAAAACAGTTGCAAGGAACTGAAAGTGCACTGTCAACATTTAACAGACAAAACATACGAAACACTACTAACAATACTAAGAAACAATCAAAACACCATACAGATAAATAGCAGTAAAAGAAGTAACTAAATCAGTTTTGTTTTTCCCTTCAGATATCCATGTTCTCCAGTGGATTCATGGCTGTGAAGGTGAAGTTCAGTCTGATGGTTCGCTGAAGTTTGTCCTTGGCATTAACAAGTACGGTTATGATGGAAATGACTTCTTGTCCTTTGATGATGCAAACCAAGTTTGGGTCGCTCACGTAGATGCAGCATTAGAAACTAAGAGGAAGTGGGGTGGTGTTCCGGTCCTTAAAGAATATACCAAAGGCTATCTGGAGAATGAGTGTTTGGAATGGCTGGAAAAGTTCATGGAATATGGAAAAAAGCAGTATGAAGCACGTATGTATGATATAAAATGTGTTCTCCCTTATGAGTATTAACACATTCTCAATGTAGAGTTAGTGGTAAATGGAAGACCAGGCAACTTTTTGATCACTCAAATCAAATAAATTTATTACTTACAATACTGGATAAAAGCCTGATCTTTAACACTTATCCTGACATCACCAGATCCACAAGTAGCCCCATTTTACATCAAATCCATTTTTTATGTTAAGAATTGAAACAATTTTTATATGAATGTTAATGCCTGTACAATCATATTTAGGATCATTCATTATAAAGAGGATCAGGTTTGGAAATGTATACAGTATTTAAAAACTGTATGAACACAGGAGGCCTTACAGCCTGAAATCTGTAGGAATTTCTTCACACTATAGGACCTGATTAATGATACACTAAATGTGTTTTATATCACATGTAGCAGATTTAACTTTAGAGAATATTTAGACCTGCAATCTAACAGTATATTTCATAAACCATAACTGTTCTTTATTAAACTTAAAGCTCTGAAAAACAGAAGCCAATTGAAGTAATAAACAAAACTCTACTTGTTTACTCAGTAATGTCTAATAAAACTTTTAAATCCTGAAGCATTTTAAATTTTCTCTTCACAGTTCAACCTGATGTTTTCCTGTTTGCAAAGAAAGCCAAAGAGGAAGCAAATATAGTTTTGACGTGCCTGGCCACAGGTTTCTACCCTAAAGACATCGACTTGTGGATCAGAAGGAATGGTCGTGTCCTCAGTAATGAGGACGGAGTGAAGACCACTGGAGTTCGTCCGAATGAAGACGACACCTTTCAGAGAAAAGACAGTGTGGAGGTTCTGAAGTCTGACATGTCTGATTACACGTGTGAAGTCATTCATGAAGCCTCTGGAGTGAATGTGGAGAGGAAGTGGGGTATGACATTTTTATTTTTTTACCATTTGAACAAACTTTCTTTTAAATTTGACCACCAGATATTTGCTTTACTAGGTGATAGTAGGAGTTTAGGAAAATGACTAACTTGTTGTGGAGGCTCTTCTTTAGATCCAGTTTATGTATTTGTTCTTTTTATATGTTATTTATGCTATTATTTGGTTTTGTATGACAAAATGTTACACTATTAAATATTTATCAATGACTTGTCCCAGAATAATTAATAAAAATTTAGAAAAAGTTTTTAGGATTCATTCCCTCAAAATGTACAAACTCACCCCAAGATGCATTAATGTGATCATTAACTGTATTTTGATCTGGTTTGGGTTGAACTTTAAAGCATTATCAGCTGTAAAGTGAGAGAAATTCGATTTAGTTTAGAAAGTGAAAGAAAGAAACAGAACTTATTTATGGAAAATTAACATTTTTAACTTTAATTTTATACAAATTTGTTTTGGGCCTCGCAGTGAATGACATGAGAAATTTGATCAGAATTCAAATTAAATGATCATAAACAAATTTTGCTAAATACAAGCAATAATTTTACATAAAAAAACAACCAGCCGCCTCTAATGAAGAGGGAAGAAGGTCATAGGTTTCATTGTATTAAATGAATATAGTGACTTCATTAACGTTCTGGACGGCACACAGATGTTGTTCTGAGAGTAAACTGAACATAAAACTAATGTGAACGTTTTCTGTGTTTTAGATCACGTTGAAGGCAGTCGTGGAATGGGAGCCATTATTGGTGCTGGAATTGGGGGGATTCTGATTGCTGTTGCTGTGGGAGTGGTTGTTACGGACCCCTTCTGATCTAGGGGTGGAAGGGATGGAGTAACACATCAAGCCGGTATCGATATCAAAATAAACAATAACTTATTTACAAAAGGTTACTATTTACAAAACAGAAAATGTCCTTTTCAGGAACTGCACACTTACCGGCAGCAAAATATAACTTGCTTATAAAAACAAAAAAAAAAACTAAGGAAACTTAACCAATAAGATTCTGCAAAAGGTAAACGGAGTCAAAACCTGAATAGCTAAACAAAAGATCCTAAACAACAAAAGGTGAGGAGTCTCTCCTAATGAGAAAACTCCCAAACAATCAGCCAATGTAACACTGATTTAGCAATCCGTCTGCAACAGTCAAGTCAATATAACAAAAATTCAAAGAACAACCAATCTCCAGGTTGTATTCTTGAAGAATGAGTGCCCATCGCATCAATCTGTGATTATGGTTATACATGCAGCTCAGGAAAGTTAACGGATTGTGGTCCATAAATACCTGAACAGGCACAGGAGAGGATCCCACATATACATCGAAGTGTTGTAGCGCCAGAAGTAATGACAGCATTTCCTTTTCAGTGGTGGAATAATGCAACTGGTGTCGGCTGAACTTACGAGAGAAATAACAGACGGGGTGATCAATCCCATCGTTACCAGACTGGAGGAGCACGGCGCCAGCCCCTACAGCACTGGCATCTATATCCAGTTTAAAGGGTTTCTCCATATTAGGAACAGCTAACACTGGTGCATTTTTAAGTAGAGCCTTTACACTATCGAAAGCATGTTAGCTCTTGTGGGTCCATAGAAATTCCTGCTTAGGACTTACTAAGGACGTCAGTGGTTCAACAACTGTTGAGTAATTTCTACAGAAGTTTCTGTATTAACCGGCCATCCCCAGAAAACGGCGTAAGGCTTTTCGGTTTTCTGGAATGGGGAATTGGGTTATCAAACTCACTTTAGCTTCCACCGGACGCACGACTCCCTGTCCCACCTGTCGGCCTAGATAGGTGACAGTAGCGCAACCAAATTCACACTTGGCAAGGTTCAGGTTTAAGCTGGCGTCAGCTAAACGTGCAAATATTGTATCTAAAGCAGACACATATTCTTCCCATTTGTCCGTGAATACCACCACGTCATCTAATTATGCAGAACAAAATGGAAGATCCGAAAATAGGGTATTAACGAGACGCTGAAATGTGGCAGGGGCATTACACATGCCAAATGCCATAACTGTATATTGTAGGAAAGTATCAGGAGTAACAAAAGCGGAGATCAATGAAGCACGAGGTGTAAGTGGAAATTGCCAGTACCCTTTTAACAGGTCCAACTTACTGACATATTGTGCATTTCCAATAGTATTCACGCAATCATCTATGCGGGGTAGAGGATATGCATCTGTAACTGTTACAGCGTTAACCTTCCTGTAATCGGTAATAAACCGTGGAGATCCATCGGGTTTGGTTTCAACAAGGCAGGGCGAACTCCAAAGATTAGAGCTAGGTACCACAAAACCATGCTGCAGCACATAGTCCGTTTCTTGTTTCATCTGAGCCCTTTTTCCAGGATTACATCTGTAAGGATGTTGTTTGATTGGACGACTTATTCCCATGCCTACATCATGCTGGATGACATGAGTTTGGGAAGGTATGTCCTGAAATATCACAGGGTATCTGTTTATCAATGAGAGTAGGTCGGTTTTCTGATTATCAGGCAGATAGTCTAACGTTAAAGGCAGCGATGTCAACATCTCAGAGTTTGACAGTTGCGGCATCAAGCGCGATTCTATGCATTTTGTCAATGCCAGTTTCGGTTCCGTAGCATCCACCACAGTAAAAGCCGCACAAAAATTTACAGCTTCATGGGATGTTGGAACATTTGCCTTTTTTAACAGAACATCTGAGTCACGTGTCATGTAAGCCTTAAGCATATTGATATGGCGAACTCGTGTCAAAAGGAATACGTTACCTGATTTAGTACGCGGCAAAGGGCCTACATAGTCCAAAATCAGACGCTCAAACGGTTCTGACATTACCGGGATTTGATGTAAAGGGGCATTTACATCCAATCCCGGAATACAATACAAGGAATTTTCTGGTTTGGCTTTCCCATAAGTTGACATGTATGACAACTGCAGATGAACTTAACTAAGTCAGCCTTTAGTCCAGGCCAGAAAAAGTGTTTCAACACACACTGATAAGTCTTATTAACCCCCACATTTCCCGACCACTGATCAGCATGGGCCAAATGTAATACCTGCTGCCTATATGGGGCAGGTATCACAATTTGAGTCTCCACATTCCAGTCTGTCTCCGCAAGCACAACCGGACACCAATGTCGTAACAATAATCCACCATCTTTATAAAAGGCGCTGTGTTCGCCACTCAGTCTTTCAGCACTCACCACCTTCTCAAAGCATATGCGTAGTGTAGGATCCTTCTCCTGCGCCTCACTCAGCATTTCACGGGTTACTGACAGTCAGCAGGATTTGGCAGAGAATCCTGAGCTTTTACGTCAGGAGCCTCTGTCCCCTTTTCTGCGTTCTCCTGCTGTTCTCCATCTGTAACGGATGAAAGCAGAAAGCTGTCAGACAAATCAATCCCTTCCTTTATTTCTGTCTTATTTTGGCAGGCCTGGGTCCGAGTTACCACACAATTAGGAGAACTCTGCATTTCCATAGGATGATCCAGCACTTCCAGGGATGGAGTTACTCTACCTCCAGCAATATCATTTCCTAGAAGCAGAGATATGTTGTCAATGGGTAACTCACGACATACAGCCACAGGAAATCGACCCGAGATTGGTTTTGTTTTTAAATACACATAATATATAGGACAAGGTGCGTATCCCATCTCAACTCCACGCAAAAATACACTGTAGCCCGCATAAGTTTGATCTGAAAAGACCAGTGCATTTTCTACAATCAGGGTTTGAGATGCACCTGTATCACACAGTACAAGAATCTGACGCTCCTCGGATGGGGAGTCAGTTAAAGACATGGTTCCAGGCATTGTAAATGGCTGAAAACACGGATCCAGGATGCAATCAACCTTTTTCGCTTTACCTGTACATTTCCAAAATCCCACCCCTTTCTCGATAGGAGATGGAGGTGTGGATTTGTTTCTCTTTTTCAACTTTAGACACGCACTGATCAAATGACCCGGCTGACGGGTCAGAGCTTCTATTTTTCGCTGTTCCCAATATAGGCTTTATATCAGTTTTTGCCACAGGCTGAAATACAATCTCGTGAGTTAAAATATACTCATCTGTTAAGACTGCAGCAGAAGACAACTTTGTCACTCTCTCATTTAAATGAACCACCAATTTGTCTGGAAGCTGTTTTTTATTTTCTTCCAGCAATATCAGTTCTCTTAGAGCTTCAAACATAGTAACACTACCTTACTTATCAAGTAAGGTACACTTTTCATGGGCAAATTCCACGTATGTGTGGGTTGCCTCCTTTTTATGGGTTCTAAACTTCTGACGGTAGGCTTCAGGCACAAGCTCATAGGCTTTTACCGTGGCCTTGTCATGCTTCGGATGTTTGGACTCAAAAAATACTCAGTTTCCCAGGGATGGCTTTATGATATTTATTGTACAGAGATGAATTATGAGATTGTGCACTCCGGCTTTTCTCCGCTCAGGATCTGTGGACACACAAAACGGCAGTTAGGAGGCAGGCAGCTGATGAGAACTCAAAGAAGGATTAAGAGTTCACGTACCAGCAGTGGAATCCAACAGGGCGCAGAATGTTGCTTCCAGTGAATGGAGAGAGGCCGCCGGGGAGGTAGACTGCGGGAGGAAAGCTGCTGAATAGAGGAGAGGTTAATGAAGGGATACAGGTTGCTGGCAGGAGCCTCTGAATGAGAGGACACAGAGGCAGGGTTTGGCTAGTCCTGTTTTGGGGGCAGATAGTTCAGTCCGTGATCCGAAATCCAATCCTATAGACAATCCAGGGGTCAGAAAGCCAAGTTATCCAAATAATCACAGCAGAGTACCAGACAGGGAGCAGGCAGAATCAGAATCCAAGTCCAAAGTCAGGTCAACAACAGGCAGGTAGGCAGGCAGGATGATACAGGCTGGAAACGTGCAGGGAAGAACCAAGACGATCTGGCACTGGAGGGATGTCACAGAGCTGTATAAGTAGGGCTGGGTACAGGTGGAGTGCATCAGCCCTAATCAAGAGCTGGCGGAAATGAGGTGTTCAGCACGGCTGGAAAAACTGAGCCCCACACCACAAATCATGACAGGCCTTTACAGTGTCATAATTCTGACTGTCCAACAGAGGGAGCGCGGCTACCATCTCCTGCGCTTTTCCTGTGAGTCTGCACTGAATGAGGAGGGACCAGCACTCCTGAGGCCACTTTAGTGCAATTGCCATGCATTTAAACGCAGAGAAATAGCAATCCACCTCAGAATCCATGAAAACAGGTACAAATGGAATAAATCTCGAAATGTCTAAGGGGATAGAGGAGGGAACAGTACTCAGGGACCCAGACAGGTCACCAGAGATTTGTTTACCTGGGGCTTTTACCTGAGCCACTAGCTCCAACTGGCGCAGGCACACTGCTTTTTCAGCTTCGATTTCCAGTTTCTTTATTTCCAGGTGCATTTGTCGCTCTTGGGCCTTTTCCTCTGCCTCCAGATGTAATCTGGCAAGCCGCAACCTCAGCCGAGCATCTAGCGGAGAAGTGCCAGTTTCCAATCCCGGAAGTGATGTAATCTCGACGCCGGAAATTGTTGTTCTTAGGCAAAAATAGACGCCGCTTCAGCCCCTTGCTAGGATACGATGAATGCGTCCGCCATATTGATCATGGTTTGAGAATAGTGGACGGATGTTGCATTAAAACGTCCCATTTTAATGCAACATTAGTTTTTTATTTTGCAGCTGACTGGTTTGTTGTTTTCTTTTTCATTGTCAAATATATGGTGGAAGAAATGAAACAATTGCTACGTAATTGCTCAATAATAACCACAGACAGATGTTCAATGGTGTTTGTTTAGAGTAAGTTGATTATATAATGAATGGAAAAAAATATCAGTGTTTCAGTCAAAAGTAGATGTGGTTGTCCATTTAATACTAAATATAATTATTTAGCCTATTATTATCATAATCATTATATTTCTCAGATTTAAAAAGCCTGCCTAAATTAAGGAGGAAACACACTTTTCATACACCATCACACCCATAAGAGAATGTAATTAATCTTGAATCAAACATGAAATAGTTATAGTCGACTGCTATTATACATATTTTGAAAAACTTCAATACTGACAGTTAATGAACACATGTATTTTTATTGATCACAAATGTGCTCATTCAAATATTAAAACATTCCTATATTTACATTATATAAATAAAACAAATAAACATACAAATGAAGGATGTTTGACTTTTGTATGATGTCAGAATGTATCTATTTTGCGCTATAACCTTTATTGATAAACCTATGTTTTTAATTGCACAACATCCTGCACTTCATTAAAATTATTAACCACCAACAATCCCAAAAACGCTATACCATGAATGGACCAGAAAATATTCTGTCAATGAGAGCTTGTATGTGAACAGTCCTGTTTAGACACAATCAGACCAGGCTACACCTAACCCATGACACTAATTATGTTGCATATACCCACCACTGTTGTTAACTGTTCTTTCTATAAATTGTTTTGGAAGTAATTACCATTTCATGATTGTAATTAAATGTCTTACATGCATGATCTCTGTTTTGTGAACTGTGGGCATTTTGTGTCAATTTCACCAGAAAGTTGACTATTCCTAACTTAGTAGTGAATAGTATGTGTATATATATATAAGACATGGTATCCAGGTAACCACTGCATTTTCATATTGTTAGCATTTTATTCCTATAACCCAGTTAAACACACCATGACTACATATCACTCCTTAGGACTTTTATCAACTCACCTCCAAGCAAGTCAACAACTTTCAGGACTGATTACAGCTTGCATGTCATATTGTTCTTGGTGTTAAAGACTTGCTTCAGAGCCCACTCTCACCTGGACAGCATTCAGGCAGCACTTTGAAGACCATGTTCTCCATTTTCTCAAGTGCTTTTGATAAAATTCAGCTGCTCTGTTGTAAGAAGCTCCACAAATTCCAGGATGATACCTCCCTGGAATCCCTGCTCCAAAACAGCAGACTCAAAATAATAAGTCATTGGACAGAACTCATAAGCTGATGGACTCATTTAATTTAAATCTGGTGTGTTGCTGTAGGGAGACATTGAAA
>JBAFSZ010016499.1:0-12174 GCA_036919955.1 Melanotaenia pygmaea
GGACAGTGTTGACATGGTAACAGATGAGGACAGTGTTGACATGGTAACGGACCAGGACAGTGTTGACATGGTAACAGTGAAGAGTGTGATTGATGGTATAATAAAAACTAAAATTTCTTGTTGTGATTTTAGACCACAAAAAAAGCTGGAAACCCACATGAATGATGTTCGGGGGAAGTTGGCACGGAGTATCATTGTCTTGAGAAAAACAAGGCACCAACTGAACCTGAAAGCTCTGTATACCTTATATTGTACATTCATTTTAACGTACATAAGTTGCTGTGTAGAAGTGTGGGGAAATACATACAAAAGTAGTATACAAACAAAAAATCAAAGCAGAAAATGGCCATTAGACTGATAAATAATGCAGGATATAGAGCTCACACAAATGAACTAATTTTAAAAATTACAAGCTCTAAAATTTCCAAATTTGATCCAGTTTAAAACAACACAAATAATATTCAGTACTTACTTCTGCATATTACTGAAAATGTGTTTTCAGCAAGAGAAGGAGGTTATAATTTAAGAGGGAAGCATAATTTAAAAATGCAGCGTATCAAAACAACTTTAAGAAGTATGTGTGTTTCAGTGTCGGGGTAAAATTATGGAACTGCCTAACAGATCAATTAAAGGAAGGTAAAAACATAAACCACTTTAATACACCCTTTCAAAGATCAATAAACTTTAATTTTACACTGGAACTGGAAGAGTTTCAGTAGATCTTAAAATAATCAGCCAAGCTCTGGCCAGAAGAATAGAAAAAACAACCCCTCTAAAAGAATATCCTGACCAAACAGACTTGAATAAAGGTAGACAGGAATCCATGCCAACAATATAGAACACAAGATAAGTCTTTATGCTGATGATGTATTACTTTTCCTCCAGAACTCACAGACATCTTTTCCCCAAACAATCACACTTATTAACACATTCTCATCAATATCTGACTACTCTATTAACTGGTCTAAGACTATAGTTATGCTCATTAACTATGACTTACAAAACGCATCCAATACTACTACAATATTTGCTCACACTGCACTGACAACACAATTAAAAACTACTTTCACACCTTGTGGTCCTCCTGCACACCTGTCTGCAGGTTCTGGCTTCAGGTATGTGAAGACATGTCAACAAGGTTTAAATGTAATATTCCTACAAACCCCACACTTTGTCTACTAGTTCACTTGGGTGACATTAATTTGGTAATTAACTTTGCACACATGATCCTCACAGTCTTATGCATCACAAAGAAAACTATCCTTGTAAACTGGAAAACAAAAAATAATCTGTGTATTCAGCAGTTTGGGACTCTCTAACCATATCAGTAGTAAGACAATGTCTGCCTGTTCACAGAACCAGTTAGCTGAATTCATTCCCTCTGGTCCCCTGTGATTAGCTCCATCACTTAGTGTCGTGGAGGATTGTGACCTCGTCATTTTAGGGGCTGGATATTGGCAGGGGGTGCCTTATGTCTGTGGGTCCTTGGTGGCTTCCCTTGGTGGGGATGTAGGCTGCTCCCCTATGGGGGCAGCTCTGTACCTGGTGTAACTGGTGTGGCCTGGGTTGGTGGGTGCTGCCCTGGGCCGGGTGGTTAGGTTATTCTGGTTATTCGGGGTTCTGGGCTCTGGCGCCCGGGGCTGGCCCCTTCTCTTGGGGGTAGAGGGGTCGGTTGGTCTGGGCCTGCCCAGGTGTGCAGACACAGGGTGAATTGGTGCATGCACTGCTGTCTGCTTCCCGCCCCACCAGACCATACCCAGGGTGTAGGGGTTTCAAGGGGGGCTGCTTGGGGTTCGGGAGATCAAAAAAAAAAGAAAAAATAATGACAATCACAGAGAAATAAAAATTAGGAAAATAAAACATATAGGGCGATGTTACTTAAGCTCCATGGTAGGCCCAATCATCTCGTCAGGTAGCGGCTGACTATCCTCGCCAGGGGCCTCGTTTATCAAACTCAGCATAGCACAGCAAACTGCAAACTTCAACTTTCAGATTTATAAAAGAGTGCGCATGCACGTCCTACATCTGTTTCCATTTATAAACCAGAATCAACTCTAAAGCAGGCGCACGTGAGGGAACGCCTTGTCCCGCCCACATGGTGGCTATAAATGGTCAGATGGACGTCTGTAATACACATTCATCACATCATTTCCATGATGTCTCGGGAGGGAAAAAGAGGGAAGAAGTGGAATTTACGGGGTGTGAGACAGAGATCCTGATGGACCACGTTGAAAAAGGTAAAACTGTTAAACTGGTTGACACGGCGTGGACGTTACTGGTGTCAGAAAGACAGAATAGTGGCAGCAGGTGGCAGATGCTGTCGTCACAGTGTCAGAAGGGAAGACGCGTTAGAGGCATTGGAACATGTGGCTGGATATCTTAGTTGGCAGGGCATCCATCTGCCATGTGAGAGATCAAAGTTCGAATCTCACAGGAGGGAGTTGCTTGCTAAATGACAGTACTGATGCCAGTAATTTAGTCTTTTGTTTTAATGTATAAAATAAATATGTACAGATACATCTTAGATTGGTAGAAGTTTATTTAATGTTAAATAATATTTCTTTATAGTTCCTGGTGGTTCCAGGTGGATCGGCGGTGCTGCTGAAGAGGGTGAGACTAGAGACTCCTTACAGCCGCGCAGCAGCCGTGTCCTCAGAGGAAGGCCTGCAGGTGCAGAGCTACACCATCCCCATGTGACAAAGGAGTTGCGGGAAATAGAGACTGTCTTGACAACAATTACAAAAGCATTGTGTAAGAATAAATAAATAAAAAGGAAATCCACCCCTTGTGTGTTTCATCAGCATTGCAACACTTCTAGATGCTCCAGTTGTCCCACTTTGATGGCTCTCAGAACAAATTACCAAACTTCCTTTTTCACATCTTCTTTTACTGACTGGTAAATGTTGACAGCAGACTCTCCACCCCATCATCTCCTTGATTTTATTCTGGACCTTTAGTGTTGCCATTTCTGATTTTTCTAGATTCTGTGCGTACGCCTGGGTCAGAGTTGCCATGGAAGTAGGAACCTTTTCCCATCTAGTTTGGTTTTTATAAATCCCAAACGTTAACTATATTTGGTGTATGATGTTATTTGTACCTACACCAGTGTTATAAATTAGGCCCCAGGTCTGTAAAGGTGGAGATTGGAAACTCAAATAGTAGCAGTGGCTACAGTACCTGAGGTTGAATCTTATACTGGTTCATCCATGTCTTAAATTTGCCTGGTAGTCCTGTCCTGTTGATGGTTTTCAGCCAAACCTCTAGCTACTCACAGATGTTCTTAATGGAGGCTGAATCCCTGAGACTGCTGTCAAAGAACTTCCCAGGGCTCTTCACAGGCTCTTCTGAAATGCTGGGGATTGGTGTTACTGAGATAAAGATCTGAACCTTTCGACCACTTTGCTTATCTTCAGAACCAAGGATCTTGACTTTAAAAGCCTTAAGTAACATCCTTGCACAAATCGTCAGTCTTCCATCCTGTTGAAGATCCATCTTCCTCTAGGCACAAACTCAGTAGTCACTCTCAGGTTGTCCATGATTGGTGGTTGCCTGTACCTAGATTTAGGGCCTCTGCACTCTGGCTCGGCTGATTTTACCAGCATGTCCATAGCCAGGACAAACAGGATGACTGAAATGGTGCAGCCCATGATGATTCCCACCTCCAATCTGTGTCACTCAGATATTATTGAACCTGCAGAGACCTTTACCTGAACTCAGTAAAATAATCTAGAATGAGGTCTCTTGGAACCTGGTGTCTCTCCAGTGTTTCTATTACCAGTTTATGGGACATTGAGCCACAGGCACTGGCCAGATCTACCAAGAGCACCACCAGATCTCCCTTATTCTCCCTCCCTTGTGTAATGGGGTGGCGCAGTTTCCACAATTAATCACAGTCAGGGACCACGCCTGCCCCTCTCGGTTAAGTTCTTACTACGAATACCGCAGGCCAGAGACGGGTCAAATAAAACAATACAGCTTTATTAAACAATACACTAATAACTAAAAGGGATGGGGGCAGCCACCCCAGGCTGCAGAACCTGGCAAAAGAAAAGGGGGAGGAACAATTAAACACAAAAAAGCCACAGTGCTACACTTTAATAAAACAAAAACACTCAAAACACAGTTAAAAAATGCACAAAGGCTAAAACTAAAAAAAAAAAACAATGCAACCTAATTAAACAGAATAATATAAACACACGGAATAAACAAAACTTTTAAGATGGCGCGAGCCTGGTCCGCTGGTGCATCCAGGTCCCGCAACCAGGCAGCGTCACGCCAGGTCGTAACGCCGTCTGTCCGCTCCACACCGGCGATGATCCGAGCAGGACGACAGGCAGAAGGATGGATGAAAACCCGGCAGAGCCAAAACAGCAACAGCGCTCCCTCGGAGAGTGACGGCAGCGCACAGCCCAAGCCTGTTGCCTCTAAAAGAGAGCAGCAGAAGTTACCCGGGAACTCCAACCCATCCGTTTGAGCTTGCAACAGCTGATACATACCGCTAAGTTGACACACACAGGAATCGTCTCGGTTCTGCTCTGCCACGCCAGCCACAACCACCACTGGATATTGAAGGAAAAGAAGGCCGGCAGCAACCACATCCGCTCTCAAAAAGGGCTGTAACGCCGCCCATTAATCATGGTGGTAGTCCAGGTGGTTGTAGCCAGACTGGCACTGCCACATAGAGGCCAGGAGGAAAACACCCTCCTGCCACACTTGCATCTCTGAGGAGCTGTGTAAGCACGCCTGTATGCTTGACACACTGGCATACCAGGAATGGCTCCTTTCTGCACTGAGGTGTCAATATATCTATTCATCAGGAAGATGTCAGCAGCAACAATGCTGAAGAAAATCTTCTCCTCAACACTGAGTAAGATGATTCTGAACTGTCTGATCTCTTTGGAGTCTTCCTCTTTAGAGATCCACACTCCCTCAACAAATCGCCACTGCTTTGCAGCTTTACCTCTTTGCCAGATAACCTTGAAGATCTTCTATAGCCGGTGGAGCAACTTGAGATAGTGTTTGTAGATCATGTAGGAAGTTCAAGTTGGTCCAGGTGCAAATCTGGATCTAGCTCTCCTCATTATATCTTGAACTTATTTGAGGAGTGGTTCCCTCAGATTGAAAGTCTTCACAGGCTTTGGTGGCCTTATGACAGTGTCACACTGGCATAGATCTTGGTCTGGTGGGGTTGGTAAAGATGCTGTGAAGGTGTTGGTGAATTTATTCCTTCACACAGGCTAGGTGTCCACTGCGTCTCTGTACAAAAAGCTCTCTAGTGAAACCAAAGGGGATAACTATGAAGGCAGTGAGTTTCCTAGCCCCTTCTCTGCGTTGCCTACTATGGTATTGTGCTGTACACAGGGTTAGAAGCCTCATCCTGAAGAGATCCCTAACCCTGCACTAGGTTAAAATTAATCTAGTTCTAGCACAGAACTAGATTAGCACTGCTACGTAGCCTCATGCTGACATTAAGTTGATAGCCTTACATAACAGTAGTAGTAACCTGCACAGATACAAAATCTCTTCTAGAAATGTGCAGCCACATGTCAATATTTTTAAAGGATCAATGATTATGAAACTACTTTAAGGCTGGATAGTTCACTAGACTCTGTCCAATTCAAGACTCGGTGCATTTGTGGGGTTGCAACATTCTCAAGCCGAGTTTGCATTCACACTGCACGACTCAAACCAACTCGATCTTTGAAATAACGTGTTCCATTCTCCACCAGAAGCAGCGATGCACCTAAAATTACTAATGGTGAAGACGAGACAACCAATACAGAAGAAAACTGCTTCATCAAGTGGTTAATGCAGGACAGCTTCAGTTTTAGATAACATCTAAAAATTGAGGTGCATCAGATCCTAGCAGTCTTGGGTTGATCAGATATCTATCAGAACTTTTCCTAAGGTCTTCCATGTCTAACTGTGAGACATTTCTTCCATCCAGAGCTGCCTATCATCCAACACATAGGTTTTGGTTGTGTTTACCCACGATACCATGTGCTGAACCCACAATGCACTTTGTTTTGTAGTCCACTTCCTGTCCTTAGTCTGCTTGAAGCAGACAGAGACCTGCGTTTGTAGGCCGGCTGAGTCCATTTCTTTGATTTGAATCAAAATTTGTTTGCACGTTCACAGTTAAACCTGTCGTGATAACAAATTTTGCTGTGCGATAGATTTTCTCATAAATTATTACGATAAGCGATAATCCATCAATCCATCCATCCATCCATCCATCCATTTTCTGCCACTTATCCAGAGTCGGGTCGCGGGGGCAGCTGCCTAAGCAGGCAAACCCAGACTTCCCTCTCCCCGGCCACATTCACCAGCTCATTCGGGGGGGATCCCAAGGTGTTCCCAGGCCAGCCGAGAGATGTAGTTCGTCCAGCGCATTCTGGTCTTCCCCGGGGCCTCTTTCCGGTGGGACGTGCCTGGAACACCTCACCAGGGAGGCGTCCAGGAGGCATCCTAGCCAGATGCCCGAGCCACCTCATCTGGCTCCTCTCGATGTGGAGGAGCAACGACTCTACTCTGAGCCCTTCCCGGATCACCGAATTTCTCACCCTATCTCTAAGGGAGAGCCCAGCCACCCTGCGGAGAAAACTCATTTTAGCCGCTTGTATTCGCGATCTTGTTCTTCCGCTCACTTCCCACAGCTCATGGCCATAGGTGAGGGTAGGAACGTAGATCGACTGGTAAATCGAGAGCGTTGCCTTTTGGTTTAGCTCCTTCTTCACCACGACAGACCGATGCGGCGTCCGCATCACTGCGGACGCCGCACCGATCCGCCTGTCCATGTCCTGCTCCGCGATAATATTGCGCAAAACTATCATGTGTTGTCATTTTGAGACAATTTTCAGCTAAGATAACGACAATGTCACAATAATGCAAGTACACCCTTTCAAAGATCAATAAACTGTCATTTTACACTGGAACTGGAAGAAATTTTAAATAACAAAACGAAAACAACAATCAGAACGGACTCTCAGTCTCATTAACAATGAATGAAAACCAAACACAACCAAAAATAATAAGTATGATAGATAATAAAGTCTATGTTCTGTAAACAAAATTGCCCTTCAAAAAATATAGAAAAAAATATTAAACATGGAGCTCAGACAGGTAAACCGGTAAAACTGCCAGATAGTACCATTAAAAAAAAAAAAACTAGAAAAAACATATACTGCACATCATTGCTGTTTGTGATGAGATCTGCAGAAAGCTACAACTGGAGCTAACCTGTGAAGAGAAACTGGGTGTGTCCCAATCCGCACACTTCTGTACTTTGAACACTACATTTAAGTGCTTAGTGCACTGACAGAAATTTCACTAAAAATTCTGCACTGAAAGTACCCGGATGCTGCCCTAAACTCGGCCAAAAATCTAGTGCGAAACGATGGACACTACACGCACTAAATGGATGCCATCTTGCTGACGTAGCGGAAGGGGAGGGACTTTCAACCAGTTTTTCAGAGCTGAATAATGGAGGCTGTTTTGTATAGATGTAAGTATGAAGTTATTCCATCATAATTCTAATCTAAATGGCTTCTATGCCTGACAATAGTTATGGATCGATCATTTCTTGGAGGCTGTAGTTTTACTGACTCAGTAGAGTTAGCATACGTAAATGTTAGCAGGTTTTTAGCCGGTTCTGTGGACGTAGATAGGTTAGACGTGTTAGAAATGATTAATGCTATAGGTTCAAATAAGATAAGATAAGATAAGAGTCTGTAAAATACCTATAAAATACATATAAACATAAATAATGTTTGCTTTCATATAAACTGCCAGTGTGTGTTCACCGTAGGTCACTGTGGCATCAAACCACCGAGCCAGCAGTGACCCTGAGGCATTTACCACCTGGAGCTAGGACGCTGCTGTGGAAAAGAGGAGAAATGTTTTAATAAAAAGTTTAAATAAAATGTTTTCTGCATCCCTGTTTTAGCCTCTTCTTTCCTGCATTTCCTATTTTAAATGATGATTTCTAGTATAATCTTTTCCTTTTACAAAATGTCAGTGCTCCATGTGGGTCAGCACTTACTCTCGATAGTGTGCACCACAGGAGAAAGTGCTTAGTACGCACTACGCACTACCTTCCACTCACGTAAGTGTGTGGATTGAGACACACTCACTGATATTTCTGAATGATCCATGTCAGAATCAGACCGGAGGACTTCCTGCTTTCCTGGATGAGATCTGGTGAAATTTTGTTCAAATGGAAAGAAATGAGATTAAAAACTTGATTTCTCTGCTGCTGTCCGATGAATCCATGCAGAGCCTGAAGAATGAACATCAGTTACAGGCTCATTCCCCTCTGACCTCAACAAGTAAATAAATGCCCTGAAAGCAGCGGATAATCATCACAACCGTTTTTATCTAATTGTAGAACATAGATGACACTGAAACTGCATGCAGGCAGCCCTCCACTATAAATAGTCTGCAGCAATCACACAAAATAAATGAACTGTCAGATCCAAAGTATTTACAAGCACGACAAAAGTTTAAGTAATGAGAAGTAAATTTGTTGCATTTCTGGGTAAGTGGTAGCAGACAAACCTCCGACGGGGACGGCTCCACATCCAGGACCAAGCACCCCTCAGCCAGGACGAGGCTGCACCACCATGCCTTTTCTATCCATCTTTTTAAAGGCATAAACAAGTTAACTCCAATCATAAAATAAACATGTTCACAGTTAAAAAAAAGAACAAAAACAAAAAGAGTGTTTACATGAACTAGATCAAGAATTTTGGTCTGAAAAGGAGCAGGAAGGAGTAGCTACGTCACAACTTCTCTTCCTACAGCGGTCGCAGTAAAAACAGAAATTTCATTCAGATGAGCCAGAAAACAAACAAGTTTCGAGTAAATATATAAGCAAATATGCTTCTTTACAGAAATACCAAAATACACACCTATATACATCATACATATTTAAACATATATACATAAACATATGTATATATTTCTTTACAATTATACACACACCACTACTTATACATACATCAATAATTGCATGTTTACATTTGTTCTCTTTCTTTAAACTTTTTCTTAAGCTGAAAGTTTTTTCCATAATTTTACACCATTGGACACAAACTTTTCATTGTTCTTAAAACCTTCAGCTTTAATTTCCTCCCAGATTAAACCCTCCTTCAGGATTTGAAAACACCTTTTATATGTGGTCCTGGTAGTAAAACCTCTCTGGTTTTATACTCTATTGTTGTTGTTAGTAACTAAACTAAATGACTGAATTTCAGTGCTTTTAACTCCTGGATGTGCACCGGGTGCAGAGACCTGGTTAATATTTAATAATAATTTAATCTCCATCATTTAAACGAAAAGAAGTGAGGAGGACAAAATATAAAAGGATTTTTCTTTTAGGACACATTTTAACTGTCCAGAAAGTTTCTAGACATGTTTGCACGTATGTCAGTCTCTCTGAATGTTTAAATGCTTCAGCTTGGAAACAAGAAAACACCAGAAAATTCCCGGTTGAGGAAAATGGATCATTTCCATATTTGTTTGAAAAGAAAACGCAGCATTTCAGGGACATTAACATATTTTTGTGGCATATGACATAATTTATAGACATTTGAGCTGATTTAGGTCCTGATGGCCTTGTTCCTGAGAAGGATTTACAGATCCTGACTCTCTGATTACAGAGCAGCTAAAACAATGTGCTGCTGTCGGCGTGGGCGGGACAAACCTTTATAATCAGAAACTATTTTTAGGCTTTTTAAATCTTTCATTTAGAATAACTGTGGCATTCTTTCAACGTCTGTCCTGGTTGGAAATCTTAAAACAAACCAGATAAAAGAGCAGAGTGGGAGGAGGAGGATGGATATGAGTTTAAAGGTGGGACTTTCCATGTGGTAGCAAACCCCACCATTCCCAGACACCACCCCCACACAGAGCCCTTACTCGGTGGGACAATAAGCCAATGACAGATAAGGAATGATTTGCTAAAAGCAAAACCTGGAAAATAAACAAGCCATTAGGCTGCAGAGGGAGAGCTGGTTAGTGCTTCTAATTCAGGTGAATTACAGACAAATTTCCTCTGGCTGGCACACTTACAGCTGAAATAACACGGCGAGGACCACAGAGCAGCCTGCACAGCGTCCACTCGCTGCAACACCTCACGGCCAGCACAGGAAGTCACGCACAAACCAGCTACAACCACACGTCCATCCACAGCTTTTCAGACCATCCTCACATAAATACGGCGTGCACGTTATCAGGACTGGACCTGGACTCGAACCTCAGCGTTACACACTCATGATGATGGAGATTTTCCTAAAATGTTTTTATGCTGCAGAAGATTTATTTCATGGCATCACGGCTGGGACTGAGAGGCAGCAGCTCATCCATCTACGTTAGCGAGTTCCTGTTTATTCTACAGAAATATCCCTCATTTAAATCAATGACAAGTCCCTCTAGTGGCTGCGATGATAAAAAACACTGAAACTAGCTTGTTGATGAACTTTTACACATGCTAATGAAATCTAATCGTGTCTTTTACCACTGCTGGTCGTTGTGTGTTCATTTCTCACCGTTTTAAGGCTAATTTATGCTCAAAAAGTCAACAGACAAATATTTCCTCCCAGGAGACAAATACAACGATGAAAGGATGGAAATACAGCCGCTAGTTTTAGATCAATGTTTAAAATAAAGATTACTTCCAATAACAACAACAACAATAATAATAATAATAATAACAATAATAACAATAATAATAATAATAATAATAATGACGTGTCTCCGCGTGTTGGACCACCTCCAGAGCAGCACTGTGATGAACCCCAGCAGATACAGAGGAATCATCTTCCAGAAGATGGAGACCTGGAGTACGGAGGTCTCCCGATAGATCAGACTGAGCTTTCAGCGTTTCTGCAGAAGTATCAGCAAACTGAATGTCAGAGTTTAACCAACATGTTTGTCACTTTCTCCATTTCTGCAGATACTTGAAGATTTTCGTCTCCTATCTGGAGCAGAAACAGCTGGAGAAGAGCATCTTCAGCGGACAGCAGCTGGAGTCTCATCCAGGAATCACCGTTACAGCCTGAATTCAACCTCAAAAGGTTTTCTGTCTTGTGCTCAGGATGACTGGTTTTTGAGTTATTAGGTCTGAGGTAAGTTAACCCTGGAGTGGCATTAATATTGTTTTATAAACGTAATACTTCTGTTTGAATTATGTTAAATGACCATACCATGAGCCGCCGGGCTGTACTTTTCAGTGATGGACCAGCAGCTTTCTGTTTCTGTTTTGCTTCCCAAGTTAGTTAAAGGTGTAATGGAGTCAGAAGGGAACGTGTTCGATGCTAAACTGATTCGTAACTTCCCACACAGTCCTGCAGAAGCTTGGGAGAACACCTACAGAAGAAGCAGAAACTCTGCCAGCTGCTCCTTCTTAGGTCTGGAAATGCAGTCTTACTACGATGGACAAGAAACTCGTTCCCTGCCAGGACACCCGCTTTGATGAGCTCCTTAAAGCTCCTTTTAGAAAGTATTTAAATAGTTGTCATAGCAACAAGGTCTCTAGCAGTGATGCTGATGTGCAGCCACCAGCAAAGCTCAAATACAATTCGTCTGTAGCTAATGATCAAGTAAAAAATGTGTGTGTGCAGCAAAATTCCACTGTGGGGGTGTTAGCAAGGAGGAGCCGGCTCATTCCAGGCTAAAAGATCCAGTCCTGAGTGCAGTACCAGCTGGTAATCCCAGCAGGTCAGTGGAAGAAATCTTTACTCATACTTTAATTCCTTTGGCGAGTTGAACACAAACACTGAATAATAATTATTTTAATGAAAAGTCAGGCGTTGCTGAACCAACTGAGCCTAACAAGGATGATAAAAAGCACTGTTTTCATTTATATGCTGCCACAGCTATAAACACCCGGTGTTAGTAACGCATTACAATAACGATATTACTTTTTTAGAGTAAACACTGTAAACACTGTAAACACCGTAAACACCATGCTCTGAATAACTACGTGTTGGAAAATCTTATAAACATTGTCCATTATATTCTAAACGAAAAGATGTGATGCAGGTCCAAATATATTACAATCATTTCATTTTAAAAGCTCAAACCCTCCAAAATCCAAATGACACACACACACACACACACACACACACACACACACACACACACACACACACACACACACACACACCTACACACACA
>JBAFSZ010016500.1:0-12005 GCA_036919955.1 Melanotaenia pygmaea
ACAAACCAAGAACATGACCGAACTAAACATGACAAAAACCAAAATCCTAAACAATCAAAACACCCACCAAAACCCAGTAACCGTGACAAAAACCTACTGGGTTTAATGGTTCTCTTTACTCAGAACAAACCCTCTATCATCATCATCATCATCTTCCAGTTGCTGATGAAGGTTCTGCTGCGCTTCCCCTCCGTTTCCCCTCCTCGGAACAGGCAGCAACACATACTGGCAAACAGCCATCCAGGCTTTAAAGGATCTGATTATTTACTGCCACCAGGCTTAACCAAAGAGCCACTGGGCTGCATGTTGACGTGTCTCATGAGCTTATGTGATGACTGGATGAATATATTTCTCAGGCACAAGGACCACTAGGAGAGGGGGTGGTGTTTAAACATTTGAGTAGGCTGGGAGAAAAAAAAATAAATAATTTTTATGTTGTGTTGGCATGGTGTGAAAAAACAACCCTCGAGCAAGTTACGAGGTAGGGGAACGTCGGCGGCTCTAGTGTAAAAACATCCAGAATGTAATCAGTTATTCCTTATTCCATTTCAGAGATTTCCCTAAAGATGTAGTCTGTCCATTACTTTTTGCATTACGTTTACAGTTAGGCAGACACACGCTGAAAATGTAACCTACACCTTGTAATAAAACCATAACTGTGCTTACCTCATATTTTGGCATTCCAATTATTGTTGGGAAAATAATATTTGGGTATTTCTGATCAGCAAATCCTGCTTTCATCAAACCAGATCCCGTATCTAGTACTATGGGAGTCTTGAAATTGGCCATCTGCAAAAAAAAAGAAAAAAGGAAAATCAATATAGCTGAATTTACAGCAGTGAGTAGGATACTTATCAAAACTGGTCAGTTTGATCAATAACCTGGTCCATACTAGTTTTAAATCTGTTGTGTTCTACAGTCCTTATAAAACTGCACCTTCTTTCCTTTTGGCTTTCCCCCCGCAGGGGTAGCCACAGCAAATCATCTGCTTCTTTCTGACCCAGTATGGAAGCCATAGGATGTATTTGTTCGTACATTTGGCACATTTTACGCTAGATGCCCTTCCTGGTGCAACCCTCTTTTCCAGCCCTCGGAGGACACTGGCTTATGCCCCTCTTGGGTCTGCAGATGCTGGGGATTAAACCGAGGAGCACATACTTGCAAAGCATGCGCTCTACCACTGAGCTACATCCTTATAATACTGTATATACATTTTATTTAGTTTAAAAAAATAAAATGTATTTATTACAAAGACTAGAACATAAAAGATTTTAAACCAGCATGAACATAGATTTTATATATATTTGTACCTCCTATGGGCCCACCAGCCAATGGGAGGGGTCATAAGGGTTGGGTGCAATTTGAGATGAGCGATGACTGAAGGCAGGAATCCTGACGGTCCGATCCTAGCTCTGCGGAAATGGAATGTCACCTTTGGTAGGGAAGCTTGTGTATGAGGTTGAGCGGTTTTGCCTCCCAGTGAGAGGTGCCGTGCAGGTGCAGGCATACTCATCCCCCCTTGGCTTGGTGCATGTACATTAGGGTTTAAACTGTGGACTAGAGAGTAGCCTTCCTCCTCCTTTGGATGGGGGTTGGGGCCTAACTGTCTACAAACCAAACAGTAGTTTAGAGAGAGTACCCACTCTTTTCTGAGTTCTTGGACAGACTGTCTGGAGGGGTGTGATTAGGAGGAACAGCCATCCCATTGGAACCCAACTGGTGTTCAGTTGTTGGACTTCTGTGCTCATTGTGGATTGTGACTAACACTAGGTTCAGTCATAAGTTTCCACAGAGGGTCCACGTGTACACTTGGAATCAGGACAATCTACGAAGGTCTGGGCGATAAACCTTAAATTTACCGATACCAAAACTTACAATGATAACTGACCTAGTTTTGTCAGGGAGAGAAGCTCCACTAACATGGACACGAGATGGCAGTGATACTGTTTGTCTGAAGTGTTGATGAGTTTCTTAAATCCTGGGTTGTTCTGTGTTAACTGAGCTCTGGTCTTTGTTGTGTGTTTATAACATTTGTCTCTCTGTCTCTCTGAGAACTGATGGATTAATTTAGTCGCAACTCACAGAAATTTAACATTTTTCTATTTTCTTATGTCGTGTCCGGTTGCGTCGCAAGCCTACATGTGCACGACTACGTGAATGAGCGCAACTTTTTACATGCATGCACATGTTGCCTGTCGCTTGGCTGGAGGAGGCTGCGATTTTCGTCTCATTGTGCAAGCTCAATGGAAAACGATGAAGGAGCAACGTCACCTCCTGTGTGTCCAGCCCAGAACTTGAGGTGTTTGCAACTCGAGTTGAATAAAACCAAAGTGGTTGTGGGAGGAGTCTGCAGCAGAGCGCTGCATTGCCAGTTGTGCTCGATTTGCAACTGAAAACAGCACAAAAGGGAAACTGAGAAAGAGCAAATAATCATTTCGTTTTTATGATCGTTGGAACTGTTACATGCCTGATTTTCTCTCCTCACGTGTGAGCAAAGTACCTTTGCATCCCAGACACTAGCTCCGCATCTGAGCAGGTTTTCAGTTCTGAAGGAAACATTGTGACATGATCCTGCTGCAAACCGGATCTGGTAAACATGCCAGTGTTTCTTAGCAAGAACCTGGACTATTCAGATCCACATTTACAACACTCGTCTGAGTAAACAGGTCAGGATACCAAGTCTGTTGCCCCCTTTTTGAAGAGCCCTGTTCAAGCCCCTCTTAATCTGAATTGTCAGTCTTCTATTGACATTTTTGTTTGTGGCATTATTTGTTTAGAAGTGACTAAACACAGATGGGCCTTTGCACACGATAATGGCATTTACCTATAACTGTTTACATGAGACGACCTTCATGGCCTTCAGAGATAGATCTTTGCACACGATGGCATTACCTTTGCACAAGTCATCGTTTACTTTTCCAAATGGCAAATGTAAAATTTATTTCATATACAAGTTACTTTCTTTATAAGGGATGCCACTTGTTTCTCTCTTTACAGAGAAACGGATCATTTGACAGCTCAAATGTGACCATTTTCAAGTAATGCAAGCTATTTATAATATCCACATTTAGAATGTTTATAAGAAATTGTATTTTTAATACTTTGTGTTGGTAGAAATTTCAGTTTTACACTATTAAACTTGTTCAGTTGAACTTGGTTAAATAAATCTTAAGTGAAAGTAGTTAACTGGTATTTTCTTTTTCATGCAGTGTAGTTACAGTCCTTTAAAGTGGCAGAAAAATGCAATGAATAGGTTGAGGGGAATCATACTATCATAACTGGAGGGGTGGGGGGGTTATTGTCCCTTAATCGTTAGAGATATTGATTTGAGGCCATATCACCCAGCCCTACTTTGTAGTCATGCCAGACTTTTAGTCGCATGTCTTGGACACTCGGGTGAAAAGAGGGGCAGAGCTGTCAATTGATCACCACCTGGTGGCGAGTTGGCTCAGATGGTGGAGTCGGTCAGGCGGAGTCTCCTGTCAGAGAGCTCAACTTCCACCTCCAGGACACATTTAGGTTGAAGTTGGGGACATCGAGTCGGAGTGGACTGTTTCACGCCTCCATTGTTGAGGCAGCTGAAGGTTTGTTGGTACATGTCGTGGTGTGTAAACCCCAAACTCGGTGGATGGATGCCAGTGTCCACCTATCAGGCCTTTTTGGCTTGTGGAGGCCACTGATGGGTGTCAGCAGGCTAATAAAAAAAACAAAAAAAAACATCCACACTTTCGATGTGGAAACAAAGTGTGGACGTTTTTCTTCTGACTGCATGGTTGGGTTCATAGTTGGGATGTAAATCCTCACTGAAGCAGATTCAATACATATCTCAATATGCTGCCAGCAATATGATACATCAACGATGCAGTGAAGCCCCCTGCTGATTCAACGCGATATAATTCACCCCGTTCACGATGCAATGCAACCCGTTAATCTGACAACGATTTGACTTCATACAATGTGATTCAGTTTGATACGATTCATGATGCAATCCAAAAAACAATTTACAAACCCACATCTGGTTTTTTAACATTACAATTCTTTGTCCTCTCTCTTTAACGTAATGATAACTCACACTGGCGCACACATCAAGTTATAACATTGTCTGTGCAGGAATACTTTAAACCTCAAGTCTTCAAAAAGTAAGTTTAGAGAGAGTCTGGAAAGTAAGAGCTAGGGTTAGGGTTAGGCTCTGCTCCCCATAGTGCTGAGGCGAGCAGAGGCCACAGTGGAAGGAGGAGGAACTTAGGGAATGGACTCAGGTGGCAACGTGAGGAAGGTTATAGATGGCTTTGAAAGTAGGAGTTTTAATGTAATTCTTTGCTTCACCAGCAGATGTAGATGAAGATGAAATGATGTGAAAGGGTTTCACTTACCAACTACATGATGTGGCCAGAACACTGAAGTTTCCTCTAGAATTGGTATCTGCTTCGTCAATATAGTAAAACCTACTAGTCTGATGTTATTTATCTGATCTAAACCACAGCACCTCATCTCTCTCTACACCATTTCTGTATTGCACAGTGTCACTCCAACCCAGAGCTTCAGACAATGTTTGGCAGCAGTAATAGTTAAATAAAGTTGTTTCAACATTATTTTTCCAAGCTGATAAATCAGTATGGAGCCAGATCCAATTCTACTTCCATTGTCTAAACTTTATCATACCAAGGATATAGTGAAAAGGAGACAATACAAACCCTCAAAAAAACACTATAACCATCTGACTTTTAATCATATTTAACCAATTCTCCTGGAAGCTACATACCTTTGCAATATCATCATCAAGTTGGGTCTTCATCCCTTGTGATCTGCCGGAGGATACCCTCATAGCTTCAGAACTTAGAGCCCTATCAGACGAGTCCTCCAGTTCATCGTCCCCAATTGGCTCGGACTCAGAATGGATTTGGGGCAGTGACTTGATCTTCTCTGCTGGCTGCAGAGAGCATGCAGGTCCCACTGACATGGCCTCTTCATCTTTTGTGGTCATTTCAGAGAGTTTTGCTAATGATGCACCACAGCCATCTGGGACTGCATTGTTATTGTTGTTATTACTGTACTCTTTTACATTTGGACTGAAAACCAGGACTGGATCTATATTTTCAAGTGCCTTATCTTGTGCATTACAGGGATTGAGAGAAATAAGTTTAGTTGAATAAGGTGGAAGGCCTTCCTTCGTGTCAGGAGAAAGACTGTCGTTTCCACCTGGATCAAAGGCTCCTTCATCTGGCCGCAATTCAGAGGTTAAAGAAACTGACTGGCTTGCATTTGGTTGGATTCCCACCTCAGATGGTTCCCTCAGATTTGAAGTACTGTTTAAGATGTTTGCTTCACATAAAGAGTTTTCATCTTTACAAGCATCTTGGCTCTGGGAAAGTGGGAGTTCCTCTTCTGCAACATTCAAACCCAATAATGCTTGAAATGTTTCAGAATGGCAGACCCCAGAGTTGTTCTGGACCAACGATGAGTTCTTTCTGGAAAGTGAGAGACACTCTGTGGCTTTGTCCTTGCTCCTGTGCATATGCTCTTCATCCAAACCCTTATCTAGTTTTTCCACCTCTCTTTTTTCCTTTTCCAGCTGTAACTGGAAAGCCTCAATGTCTTTGTTTATATTTAAAGGCAGCTGTGTAACCAGAGGTGTGCTCTCAGCGGGTTCAGCGGGAGGAGTTTCTGAGGAGCACCTGAGCTGCTGGATCTTAAACTTTTCTTCCAAGATGAGCTCATCCAAGATGTGGATCTTTCTCAGCTCCATCAGCAGATCCGGTCTGATGTGAAACGACCCTTCATCTGTCCTCACTTCAGCCTCATCGTCGAGGTGGTCATCCACACAGTCGGCTAATTCAGGTTCACTGAGGCTGTCTGATTCTCCAGAAGAAAGACATTCATCCAGGCCAAGAACACCAGCTTCAGCTAGCTCACTGGATGATATCTTCTAAAAGACAAATACACAGATAATACACTCAACATGGGAATGAGTGTTGCATGTCTGAAATTAACCACTAAAAATGAGTCTCAAATTAAAGCTGGAGAAGACTAATCAAAGGATATACAGCAGCCATCTTAACAAGACAAGAATAATAAAATTCATCATAGAGACCAGCGGCGTCCAAAGTCTGTCCTCAAGGACTGCTGTCCTGGAGTTTTTGAATGTTCCCTGCTGCTACGCACCTGAATCAGATTAATGGATCAGCATGTTCCAGCAGAACTTAAGCTGTTGAGAGCCATTTAATTTCAATCAGGTGTGTTGGAGCAGAAAAACATCTGAGACCTGCAGGACTGCAACCCTCAAGGACTGAAGCTGGACAGAGATACAGACTGCCTAGGGCACCAGCTGCAGGAAGGGGAGCAGCTCTGTAGTCAAATACTCTATATAAATATAGACTATTATCTGAACTAAAAGATCCAATCTCTCTTCCAACTTCGAAATGGGAGGCCGACTTATCCAATAATCATAATCAAAATACATCCATCCATCCATTTTCTGCCTCTTATTGGAGGTCGGGACCCGGGACAGCTGCCCAAGCAGGGAAACCGCTTGTATTTGCGATCTTGTTCTTTCGGTCACCACCCACAGCTCGTGACCATATGTGAGGGTAGGAACGTAGATCGACCGGTAAATCGAGAGCTTTCCCTTATGGCTCAGCTCCTTCTTCACCATGACAGACCGATGCAGAGTCCACATCACTGCAGACGCCGCACCGATCCATCTGTCGATCTCCCGCTCCATCCTTCCCTCACTCGTGAACAAGACCCTGAGAAACGTGAACTCCTCCACTTGGGGCAGGACCCCAGTCCCGACCTGGAGAAGGCACTCCACCCTTTTCCAGCTGAGGACCACGGTCTCGGATTTGGAGGTGCTGATTCTCATCCCAGCCGCTTTACACTCTGCTGCGAATCGCTCCAGTGAGAGCTGAAGATCACGGCCCCATGAAGCCAACAGAACCACATCATCCGCAAAGAGCAGAGACGCTGAGAAAGCATTTGATGGAGTAGACTGGCTATATTTGGAAAAAACTAGAGAAAATGGGTTTTCATGCTTATTTTATTAACTGGGTTAAAGTATTGTACTCAGGACCAATGGATACCAGGGCTCCAGACTAACATTTTTTACGAGGAGCACAGTTACTTCAATTTTTAGGAGAACAAGCAGAAAATTTAGGGGTACACACTGAAATCACCTTCTGGGTAAGTTTGGGGTGGTCTTTGTGGTGGGGTGGCTGGGGTTTGTACTCTGGGATTGCTGCTGATTGCCCGGGGATCTGTCTGCCTCTAGCCTCCGTAGAGGCATGGTAGCATTTGCATGATCACACTCATCTCTGATCACTCCTGACTCCTCATATTCTGCATGCTGGCAAAGCAAATCTGTTCGGCACAACACAGCAGCCAAACCACTGTTCTGCTGCTACCATGCTGAACAGGACAAGTTAAAAACCAGACCAAAAACAAAAAAAAAAAACAGACAAGATTTTGGATTCTAGCTGCTAGCTCCCACAGTTTTTGTCCTACTGTGATGAGACAGACAGCTTTGTAATCATCGGAGTCTCTGCTCTCATATGACATCATGTGGTTTCCTAGAAGTGAAGAAATTAGCTCTAAAGTGGACAGTGCTGTTCGTGTTTTTTTAACATTCCCATATAACTGCCCGGGTTTGAACTGTTTGGTCTGAATGCCAATGTTTGGTAGAGTCCTATAGCTGAGTTTCTCCTTGTCATGTTCGGAGTACTACTTCGTAATGTGGACAAACCTTCTGTATTGTATCTCATGCTGCCCCCCGCATGGAGGGGTCTCACCAAGAAGGGGTTAAAACACATTTATAAAGGACATTATGGCATTTTTGGTAAAAAAAAAAAACATACTCCAACTTCATCAGCCTGCTCTGTCATTTAGATAACTAGTGGTGAACTTTAACTCTAGTCATCCATCCATTTCCGTCTGTACAACCAGGGTCAGGTCGCGGGGCAGTTGCCTAAGCAGGGAACCCCAGGCTTCCCTCTACCAAGCCACTTCTTCCTGCTCATCTGGGGGTAACCCAAGGCGTCCCCAGGGTCTTTCCTGGGGTCTCCTCCTGGTGGGACGTGCCCTGAACAACCCTCCAGGAAGACCAGACGCTCGAGCCACCTCATCTGGCTCTCACCATGCAACTCTACTCTGAGCCCGTCCCTCATGACAGAGCTTCTCACCGTATCTCTAAAGGACAGTCTGTCCACCCTGTGGAGGAAACCCATTTCGGCCATTTGTATTTGCAATCTCATTATGGTGACTACCCACAGCCCGTGACCATAGGTGTAGGTAGGAACATAGACTGACCAATAAATCGAGCGCTTTGCTTTTTGACTCAGCAACTTCACCAGAACAGCCCATCATAGCCATCTACATCACTGTCAATCCACCTGTTAATCTTCTGCTCCATCCTTCCTACCCCACCTACCACATGGGTAAACCCTTACATACATACATACAGGCACCAAGCCAGGGGGCAATGAGCATGCCCACACCTGCTCGGCGCCTCTCACCGGGAGCAGCTCCTGAATGGAAGAGGGTCAGTGGTTCCAGAGCCCAAGCCATGCGTTGAGGTGAGTCCAACTATATCTAGCCGGAAGCGCCCAACGGGCCCCATGGGCATAGGCCTGGCCACCAAGGGCTTTCCTCCTATGCACCACCTCCAGGCCTGGCTCCAGGGGGTGTGAACCAGTGACCCACGCCCTGGCAAGAGAAACTTGGCTCCATTAATGTTTTTCTTCATGGGGGTTTGCTGAGCCACACCTCGTATTTAAATCTCTAACCACTATATAAAAAGGTCATTGCTACCTTTCCTGAAGTAGAAAAACTACATAATCCAACCAATGTCGCTGCTGAAATGAAGTTAGATTCCTAATTTATGTTTAACTTACTGTACCGCAATGGTCCTCACTGTCCCACAGAGGCCACACATCCCTCCCAACCTCTTTCCTCAGCAATGCATCCAGCACAGCTTCCTGAGCCAAAACATTTTCCTCCTCCTGAAAACATAACATTCAACCACTCAGAAGATCTGAATCAATATGCAACCTCATGAATCGAAATACATCCAAGATGTAAATTTTCAGAGGAAGGAGAAGTGGATTGCTTGCCTCCAGGATTTCATCAGTCCTGTCCAAGATTTTTTCCACCTCTCTGTGACTCTCCTGCTCCTTCACATCCCAGTCCTTCAGGGAGATAGTCATACCACTGAAAAGAGGGGAAAAAACATATTCCTCCAGTACATGAAATCAGAAAAATAAATTCTACAAACCCTGAAGTAGGAGTCACTATGGACAATTCATGTTAATCATTTTAAAAAGAGAATAAGAGAATCTGTGGGAGCTTAAAAATTCACATTTTACCCAAATAGTCTTCCCTGCTCAGTTAAGACAAGGTTAAGATGACGTTAGCAACCATTTAATCATTACCAGTCAACATTTGTTCAACAACTCCTGAGTCTCCGAACTGAACAGGGTTTACAACAAGCATTGTGGTGTAATTTTGCCTTTATAAAAGGAGCTAACTGATGCAGAAACACTAAGACTTTCTAAAAACTTTCTACATCTCACAGCCTGTTGTCAAAGACAGCGATTTCTGGAAGTGATCCCGAGACCATGCAGTGATTCCCAGTAAAGAATCATGTCTATTTGTAAGGCAGTTCTTCACCAGCATCCAGTTTGAGATTTGTTTTGTCCCACGCACACAGAGATTCCTTCAAATTCTTGATTTTCATATTATACACTGGCGATGGTGGGATTTTCAGTTTACTATTTTATGTTGAACATTTTTCTGAAATTGGTCATTTTTATACAGTTTGCCTCAGACTGGCGAACCTCTGTTCAGCTTTCCATCTGAGATTCTGCCTGTATGAAATACTGCTTTTATAACCAGTCATGTCACTGACCTGTTGCCACTTAACCTAATTGTCAAACGCTTCTCCAGTTTTTTAATTGCACCAATTACTTTCCAGGCTTTTGCTGCCATCAGATTCAAACTCTCAAAAGCTAATACTTCAATAAAATGCCTCCAATTTAAAGTCAAAGATTTTGGTTTTGTTATGTTTCCATTTGCTTTTTTCTTTCTGATTAAAATCCAACAAATATATTTCCAGTCTGGGTTGATGATATTGGCTCTTACAAATACGGGATATTTCCAAAAAAATTTTTTTTTTAATTCCTGGAAGCCGACAAAACAATCATGTTTAATCTCAATCACATTTAGCAGCTGAGCCGAAAGAACCACACACTACAACATTTACATTGTACTGCAGTTTCTGGATTTTCAGATTTTTTGCTGTAAAATGTGCCCAAATCTAACATGCCTGAGCCCTTTCAAATGTTGTTCTTTTCATAACTTATAATATTCCTTTACTTGTTTACACACACACACACACACACACACACACCCTCTCCCCCCAAAAAAGATGGCAAAACATTACCCATCAACAGGATCTGGATTCTGGTCGTGTAGGTCATAAGAATCCCAGAGAAGAGTGGGGATACCCTCCGTGGTGCAGACAGACTGGTCTCTTCCATCATGAATTGTGCTGGACAGAATGTTGTGAATGGGGCTTAGTTCAGGATCAGGAGGATCCAGTATCCAGTCCATGCTTCGTGACCCTGGGAGCTCAGAGGTGCTCATAACCTCCGTCTGAGTGGGCTGATCTCGAGACCTGTTGGACTGGTTGGCAGCCGCATCATGAAGTCGACATTCTCTCTTTTGTGGTGTTGGATTCTGTGTAATGGTGACAGTGTAGGAGTCTTCCAAATCCTCCACCGGCAAGCTGAGCCAGGGATTGTTGGGTAGAGCAGCCGAACGCTTCACTTTGATCTCGAAATTCAGGAAGTCCACCTCTGCTTTAGGCTTGATCTGAATGATAGCCATGGAGGAGGCTCCCACAGAGCCCAGGTCAAACTCCTCTTTTTGACCCTCACAATCTGAAATACTGGAGATGCTCTCGTGTATTTGACACTGCCTCAGGGTGGCCGTCACAGAGTCCCTGTTCCCAGCTAACGTACACAGACCAGCCGCTACTTCCTTCCTTGCACAGGTCTTCAGCTGGCTGCTCCCAGCTCCATCAAAACCAGAGTCAAAGGAGCTGAGGGAAGGGGGCTTGTACTCAGGTAAAACCATTCCAGGAGTTACAGGTAAAGCAGATGTTCCAGGAAGATGGGCTGCTTCACATTTTGTGACGTTAGGCTCTGAAGGGCCGAGTGCAGCATCATTAGTCTGTTCATCTGCAGCACCCTCCGAAGAATGAGTCAGATGATTGTTACACAACAGCTCATACTGCCACTGCAACGCCAGCTGAAGCTGCTTAAAAGACACAGGTCCAGAAGAAATTAGGAGTTTCCTCAGGGTCAAGCACCTGCAAAAGCAAAGAACAACAACAAAAAATAATAAATAAGTGCTGGGCAACAATTAAAATCTTTAATCGCAATTAATTGTATTGTTACACGCAAAATGTCCTCTTCCCTTTCAAAGAAGGCTTACTGCTATATAAAGAAAATGCATTAAAGTTTGGTTTACAGACATTAATCAGGGGTCTGCAGGGTCTGGAGCAGCAAGGGGCTCTCTGGACCTTCCACAAAGGCTCTTAATACATGGCCAAGAACGCTAAAAACAAATGTCTTGATTTACAGGTATAACAGATGCAGGTTTTTAGCATTAGGTTTTTCAGCTTTGCTCATGGAATAATTGCATTGAATTTCCACAATATAATGACCCCAAAGCACCAGTAATATTTTTATTAACTGTGGGCGTATTTTCTTTTTTAAACATTTTTCACAAATATCTACATCCATAGAAGAAAGTCTGTCCACTTCAAACATTTTATGTTTTCTTTATTTTAAAATCTAAAATGTGGTTCTTTGTTACGCCAGCTGATTGCCACCACCTGACTCCAATCCCGAGTGCAACCCTCCGCTCTTGGCCCCTGAATGGGATTGGTTGGAAGGGACACACCGCCGCTTTCCCCATTCCTATTGGAGGCGGCTGGACCTATCACAGCC
>JBAFSZ010016501.1:0-33135 GCA_036919955.1 Melanotaenia pygmaea
TGCATCATTTCACATGCAGCACTCTTTCTGTCAAAAATTTTAGGCCAACCACACCTCCTCTATTTTTTTTTTTTTTTTGATGTCTTTAGTCAGAACATTAGCAGAAGCTCCCCTAGAAACAGCTCTTGTGTATCAGTGATCACCCTAACTGGTTCATAATGGCTATTTCTGTTGAAGGAATGTTTGTATTCTATGAAAAGGCCAAGCTACAAGTTTCACCACGACATGGAGACACATACAAAGCCTGTGCCTGTCGTGGAGCAACCCTATCCAGAATCAATACAACAAAGGGCATTGCTATTCCAATCATAGCCAAACCGCGTCCCCTCTTTTTTTTTTACTGTACGTGCTGTGTCTGCACAAAGTACCCACACTAAACACTCCTTCAGTAGCATATCATATCGGTGAAAAAAAGGGCACAGTTGTGAAGCTAATGTCATGCACATGTTTACTGATCTTATTTTGAACCATTAAAAGATACAGTGAGAGTGAGTACAATATAATAGTTTGGTGTTTATTAGGTGGCTGTCTGTCTGCATGAAAGATTCCTGCTGAGACTGAGCTCTGCTAAATTTAGTCTCACAATTCAAAGGAGCTTTCTAAAGATAACAACTGTCTGATTCACACAGACTAGCTGTAGTCATTGTGCTCCCGTCAGTCAAGTCCAAACTTAAACCAACTTTCTGCTGCAGTCTGCTTCGGTCGTCATGGCAGTGATGGAGGAGGTGAGAACATCTGTTCTGTTAATCTGTGGGGGCAGAGTTTATTTTTCTTCCTCTCTCTCTCTCTTTCTCTCTCTCTTTCCCTCTGAACTTGTGATTCCTGAGGACGCAGCACGAATGTCAGGCTTCAGATCCAAATCTAACGCTGCAGCGAGCCAGTGAAATCGCTAGGTGTCCACCATCTGTGTGTGTGACCTGCCAAGTGCCATGTCATCACCGTCACCATCAGTCAAGCCTCGCATCAGCCTCTGTGTGAATCTGTTTGTGTGTGACTGATAACATGGGCAATATTCCTGTGCGTAGATAGCAGTTAAGGTCTTCTTGCATATTTACTTATTATTAAACCCAGTGAAGAAGTTTGTCCTCTTGTATTTGTCTCTCAAACAAAGCATGTATTACTTTGTATTGGACACTGTGTCCAGAGTTGACTAAGTCAGATCAGATTTTTTTATGTATCTAGTATTTAAGTTCAAGGACTTAATTCATGGTGGAGAAAGCTAGAGATACAAACATTTTGATGAACAAACAAGTTTATAACTTCCTTTTAAACCTTTATTGGCTAATCCTCAATGCATGATTAGGATTTTTAATAAACGTATGTGTTAATTTAGCTGAAGTCTGCTTATCGTCAGCCTGCCAAAGCAAATAACACAAATGTTGTTAAATATATTTTGGGTTGCTTTTGATGATGATTTGTGTTTTGTACTTGTGAGTAGTCAGTGTCTTATGCAGCTGCAGCAAACAGCCATTAGAGCACTCTCAGTTTGGAAAATAAGAAAGCACTCCTGACAGACGAGCCACGCTTAAAGTCAGAAGAGGGCCGTGAATAGAAAAAATTTTTCCATCTAAAAAAACGTATAAAACTTCACAGCGAGTTACACGAGAGCTATATTTTCGAATTTTACACTGCATCATTTCTGCATGAACTTGTTTACTTCATCGCTACACTTTTTCATTCATAAAGCATCAGCATAGTGACATGATCATGCATTTGTCACAGAATGGTGCATCTGGCAGCGCATGTAACACAAACCCCGTCCATCTAACTATCTCACACCATGGCATGCCATGTTAACACTGCTAACACTGCACTTCTTAAAAAGAATTAATCAGAACGCTCCCAATCAAAGGGTAAAAAATGAAACAATATTCAAAAATACAAGGGAAACTTAAACCTTTATGTATCTGGAGAACTTGGTACAATCCAATTAGGTATGTTCCAATTTAAACCAGTCTAAGGCAGCTGGAGCTCTTTTCAGCTCCAACAGCCATCTCCTAGGAACAGTATGACCTTGGTTTAGAGTGTGGCTGCTTATGCTGCCATCACGTCCAAAACCATGTCTGCTTTATTTGCATGTGTTGTAACTGTTTGTAGCACAGTTCTCCATTTGCTTGTGTTGTACCGGTACATATTTTCAGCACAGGTGTTCCTTAATTGATGTTTTCTTAATTCCCTCATGTTGTAATTTCCTTCGTACACAGGTACTATATAAGGAATCAAATGTTTGTGGAAGCCTTCGTAAATAACCGGATGGCCATATTCTGTACGGCGTACATATGACTTCATTCATGCATTAACAATACATGCGCTCTATATGAGAAGGCATGTTGCCGCGTCTGTCTCTGTGAGGAGGTTTTCGCTTGTGTGTGCTGACTCCTGACCACCACTCATCAGTCCATCTGTTGTGGAGGCTTTCACAGGCTCAGGCTGCTTCTTCTGTCAGATGGCGGATCTGATGCAGAGCTCATATCCTGCAGCCTTACAGCTCCAGCATTCTCATGAGCGAAATTCAGTGTGAGAAATACTAGAAACTTCTATTCCTTAGTTACTGCTTTTTGGAAGCACAACTGTGCTACATGCAGTAGGAATCAAAATGTGCACAGTACTGAAGGGCATAGCTGCTCTACAATTAACTTTTTTTATGCTTAGAATACAATGTATTATTATTTCTAAGACATGTTTTGACTTCTACACGTACTGTATATGATAAGTCACATAAAATTTTGTTTATGGCTAGCCACAGGCATACACACCTGACTTGCCTGTTAAAGAGTTTAAGCAAATGTCAAAGCTTTAATGAACTGCTTGTATACTAAATCAATACTGTGTTATTTAAATAGGCAATTAGTGCTGCAGCCATTTCTTCCCTTAAAATGAAAATTTTACAGACATGAAGCTATTAAATCAGCTATTCTAGTTTTAAACTGCATTCCAAAGTTTGGGCCCCCTTGGAACATGTAGTTAGTAGGGAAAACTAAGCAATGCAAAGTAAAACAATACTCATTTGTTTAATATATTAAATCTGCTCATTACATATCCATATTTTAGTCAAATAAAACTACATTAACGCGGAATAAAGTAATTTTTATCATTAATAAATTAATGCTTTAACACATTATTACTGAATTATTAATGTGCCCAGGTGGGTGTGTAAATATATTGGTTTGGAATAATGCAATAAAAAAAGAAAGAAATAGTGTTAGTTGTGACCGACGTCCCCTTTGGTTACTGTCACAGCTTGTAAACACTGTCAGGGTGACACTTTAAGATGATGTTTGGGGATCTTTTAATGTTGTTCGTTCGTACTAGAAAGGACTCTTGGGTCTACTTGCATGTACTGCTCTTTTAAGGTATTTCCAAAGATTTTCCTTTATGGGACTGTGAGAATCTTTGTTGCAAAATCATCAGTGTACTCCTGCTGAATTATTTATTGTAGACTCTGTATGTGTTTAGGATCTTTGGCCTGTTGTCAAAGCTAGTTTCTTATTAATTTCAGTTTTGATTCCATAATTGGCTAATAATATAATGTAATCAATTCCTCCCTCTATCAGAGAACTGTTCACTATGCTGGTTGGTTATAGCAGAATCAATGCACCCCCATGCTGGTGAGGTGTACTTTAAACTAAATTCAGCATAAAACTGTATCACAAAATCATCTAGCCATGTATCCTTTAGAAAAGTGATTTTAGTAAAATTTTAACCTATTTGGATGAACCCATCGAGAGTTTGAAACAGAAAAAGGCATTACCTATATTTATGGCTGCTTATTATTTTTACCACGCATGCAAAAAAAAAAAAAAAAAGAAGCAAGATTTAATGGTGTTTGACCTTTTATTCGTGCTATTTTGCATTATCATTTGACATTTTATGTTTTTACTGAAGTTCAAGTGAGTTGCAGTTGAGCACTGCTTGCCAGACAGCGTAGGCAGTATTCAAAATTCATCTTGAAGCAACTCGATCACCTCAATCTACGGAGTCCCCTGTGATGAGGGACCTGGCCTTCTGGCTGTGTTATTTTATTATAGAGCAGCTCATGAAAAAACAACTTCCTCTCTGCTCATCCCCAAAATAAGATTTCAATTGATTAAATGCCACTGTTGGAAGGAAACATCATCAGATTTGACCAAAGTCTCTCAGCATGTTGCAGACGCTCCAAATAGTTGGAGTTCCGAAGGAAGTCGATGAGCAAAAAGATGAATAGTGGAATAGAGAAGGGAGGAGGAATAGGAGAGCAGAGTGGAATAAGAGAAGCGGCAGGGAGATGGATTGTGGGATGGATGGTGCAGAAATGCAGGGGTGTTGATAGGAAAAGCGAGAGTGAGAGATACCTCACCGTTCTGCAGTATAATCATCCAATGTGTTTCTGTCTGGCTTGGAAAAGACATCATTAAGGAGACCCGAGGTCGTCTGGGTTCATAGAGCAGCTGCGGCTCAGCCGCACTCCCTTCCCTCCTGCCACTCAATTTGTATAATTTACCTGCGTTCTGAGTCTCTTTTGAAAAGAGCCAGTTTGACCCCTCATGTGGAGGAGTCAAAAAGTTGTGTCTAAATGAAATGGATGGCTGAGAGACTCCCTGTGAGTGTGCAGCAAGCCAATAGCCTTCTGGCGGTGATTCTAGGAGATGGCAGCACTTGTTTAGGTATGCAGAAGGAGCCAAAGGGGGTGGGGTGGGGGGTGGAGATGGAGACACAACCAAGACAAGTGGTGATGGGAAGAAAATGAAAAGCTGAAGGGTGTCCTGCTCTGAGGTGATTTGTACAAATGACCTCTGATAGGAGGGATGCTCAGTGGTGTGCTTGCACCTCTGCAAAAAGGCATGTGTTTGTTTTATACACCGTCATGATGAGAACTCACTGAAGGGATGGAGGTGGAGGAATGGTGCAGTCGAGGAGTGATTACCCGCTGTGGAGCTGAGGGATGAGAGCTGAACAGGTATTTTATTTTGTCAATTGGAGTGTGCAAATGGAAATGTCAGAGCAACCAGGAAACTAATGAATCTGATAGCAGAGATGCCACCTCTCTCACCAAATGTCTGATCAATTGCCATTGTCTTTTCTGAACGCTGATGTTTTTCGTTGTTATTTTTTGATTGTTTACTCCGCCTGGCCTGCCTGTTTGCGGTTAAGAGTTTGATGGTGAACTTTAAGTGGAGGAAATGAAGGAATCGATCGAAGACTGGAATCAATGGTTTAATCTGTTACTTACAAGTCGAGAGTTTGTGAAAAACGAGTCTGGATTAGTTTTCTATTTTGGGTAGCAAACATAAACAAAAGAAGGGCGTTGCCCCCCCTTTGGATAGTTCCCCGTGGATCCCAGTTAAAAATGTCAACTGAGTAATGCTTATTTCCACATTTGTATCTAGTGACAGACAGACGCTGATGTTGAAATTCCCTAATGGCAATAACAGAGAACAACTTGTCTTACTTCAATTAAGCAAGTAACTTCCATAACCTTGGAGCATTTTGCAGCATCAATAAGACAAAGTGACAGTTGCGCTTCATTTAAATTTAGACCGATAATGATCCATTGTGTCAGGGATTTGTGCTCGTTCAGTCAAAATTTCTGGTTACATGATGAGAGGCTGCGAGCACTGCATTGGATAAAAAGAAAACCCTGCGTTTTGCACTATTCCATTTTGACAAGCAGGCTAATTTCTGCCCAGGGTCATCAATATTTCTAACACTTCAGTGGCAGCATAAATATAGAATGAGTGTTCCTTTGTTGTGTTACAGAGAGTCACATGTCTCCGAGCATCAACAAAAATGACTTGGATCTGTTTGTTTGCTCATTCAGTCAGTTGACGAGACTGTCGCCAGTCCCTCGGAGTCTGCCTGTTTTCAATATCATGCATCATAAACAATGTCCAATTTGAACAAGTGAACTATGAAAATGCATAGCATGAGGGGAAGGGAGATGAATGGAAATCAACTAGATGTATGAGTGATAAGTACAAGCGCTGGCTTGAGGTGAAATGTTTTTTTTACTTCATAAAGAAAATAGGATGATTACATCTAAAGAAAATCAAGGCCTTTTAGAATTATCATGCTGTGATGTCTCTGAATATAAAAAAAAGTCATTTGGCTGCTTATCTGAATCCCACAATGATTTGGTTTTTCCTTTGTTACATCATAGTATCTGTATCTTCACTGCTGTGGGCTTGGGGCATCTTTGTTCTATGAGTAGCCCCTCTCCTTTGATTAAATCCCCCTCATTACCTTTCCTCCCTTTTGATTTTGATCTGGCTCAACATCCCGTCTCACGTTTTCTCACCTTGCTAAGCCTCCACCAGAGTTGCAAACGATGGCACTTGCTTAATCTTTAAACCCTTCTTTTGAAGCCATTGGGGTAAACTCGGCAACCGGCGCCTCTTGGCTCCAAAGGAAAGCCGATAAAGACAGAAATAGTCATTTCTTAGCATGGAGATCCAGAGCAGAGGCTTTCCCGCTAATGGCCTGCAGGACTAAGACAGGGAAGCCAGGCCCTCGTTATCACCCATGTTCTTTTGGAAGCACTTCAGAGGCCTGTGAAAAGCGTTCTCTTATGACAGAATTGAAATGGTGCTTAACAAATGGTGCAATTCTCCACAGCTAGCCACAAAGAGAGTACATAAACAGTGTGCTTTTAGTCATGTTCGTTTATTTTTCAGACTTTTTCTCAACACGTTTTTTTCTCACTGATCTGTATAAATGCAGCAGTGAGTCCTCACATAACCATGTGAGAGCTTTTCATTCCCCAATGAGAGACAAATGTTGTAACTTGGCCCACAGAGAGAGAATCGTTTGTTATTAGAAAAATAATTAATGTGATAGAAATCCACAGCATGATGCAAGTTTCACAATTAACACAATACAATTCGATAAGTCATGCAGTTTCTTTTATTTCATACATGAACAGCTTTTAGATGGTGAAAACATAATTCTGGATGCACACAATGTAGCGAAAAACAGATTGTCTTTTATTACCCCGCTACTTACAATTCAGACTCAAAAAATCTAGACAGTTCATAAATGTAAGGCACAACTGTCATCAATATGAAACGCCAATTCATCTTAGCTACGAACTACATCTAAACTGAGATGAGAGCAACCATGCTGGATAGAAGAGGAAAAACACAAGTATTAGCAGCAAGAAAGGCGATAAAAACTAAAGGAAATTTTTCAAAAAGATAATGAAGATCAAATACACAGGCTTGGTTATTGTTATTCTAGTTTCCAGGGAAGCGTGTAATGAACTGAAGGAATGCAGTTGTTTTGTATAACCTTACTATGAGGCGCATGCAGCTTCACAGTGTATGGAATCACACAGAGCTGCTATCCACACATACTGGGGGGTTGGGAGGATGATTGATGGTAGACTGCAGCCATTTGTGTGTTCATTTTGGAAGCAAGTTTAAAACACTGGTGTAAACAACCCTGAGAATCAGCCGGAAGACATGCCATCTTTTCCTTCCTCTTGCTTCATCAGCATTAAAACCCAAGCATGGCACAAAACTATTGAGTATCATGTGTATAAATCTGCTTGCCATGCAATCAACTTGCACAGGTATGAGTAATAAATTAAAGCATGCATGGTTTAAATACTTCAGACTTAAGCTGTGCTGATTGACACCGCAGATGCATCAGTGTTTCATTGGTTGAATGGTCCCCGCGAACCTTTAAACTTACCTGATAAAATCCACACTTTTCTCTACCAAACGTTGCCATCAGCGCATGATTGAATTGACATATGAATTATGGATTTACTACATAAAAAGAAAGAAATTGGTCAGGATGTTCTCTGTGGAGGTGTTTCAGTCATGATGAAGAGACTTCAGGGCAGACCCAGGATTCATTAGAGAGAGGATACTGTTTGTATGGCTTGAGAATGCTTGGTACTTCCTGGATGAATTGAAGTTTACTGGGGAAGGGAGGTTAAAGAGAATCTCTACCCAGACGTTTGCCCCCTGTGAGAAATTAAATTAATAGATGCAAAAGACGATAGTTTCAGTTTCATTTAAATGATGGCAAACATAACAGAACTATTTGCAGGAACTAGAAATGCTGTTATAAAAAACATTCCTTTAACGGCTACAAATCCTAAGTCATAAAATTGGTAAGTTGCGCTTTTGGATGATTTGTGCTGATTTTTGCCTTAGCAGTCGAAGTTTAGTTCATATTAACTTTGCTGTATGCTCTGTGTGTTTCATTTGAGCTGAGCTGAGCTTTTTCAACTATGGTGTTGAACAAACGTGCCTTCAGTGTCTCACCACAGAGACCATTGTACATATCGAGATCTATTTAGGATTAATTTACTGCTCTTTTTTTATTATTGACTAAGAGCTTAATAGCACATATGTCTTGAGGCTGGTACACACATAAGGATTTTCTAAATCTGAAGAGATTTTTTTATCTGTTAGAGACCCCACATATAAAGATAAAAAATCAGGCATTTAACAGTTTTGATCATACTGTGTGTGGTGTGCTCCGATAATGTCAGCACAGAACAACATGGACATAACAATTCTGTCCCACAACCGATCTAGAATCTAGTCCTCTGATTCAGAAATCTTCCGCGATTGAACGTGATCTAACAAAATTGAAAAAAAAAAAAGAAACTTAGCAACAGCCTGAAAAACGAAGAACAACCATGGCAACAACCAGAAAACACAACACCCAGCATAACAGAGGATGTACATAAAGAAGTAATGGCGGTGGTTGCCTGCCCTTTTGCCTAATGACTCTCCTATTTTGTATGCAAATCCCTGTGTGTCTTCATTCCTCGGGGTTGGCTCTGCTCACCACAGCCTTTCCTGCCTGCTGAGGATTGGCTCCATTCAATCCATGTCAGCTGATTGGATAATTGCCTGGCCTATCACAGCTACACTCTGGGAAATATAAACCAGCTGCAGCTGTGGAGATGACAACTTTTTGCACAGACAGTCTTACCCTTGGTTTGCTGAACTTTGGTAGTTGTGGCCATGTGCTTTGATTGGTGGTATTTGTTTAGTGAGAATAGTTTTTTTTTCCAAAAATGCTGAAACCGTTTGTGTTCTGATTGATCGTCTTGTTTTTCTTTCTCTTTGTTTGGCTTCTCTTTCTGTTATATTTAATATAGTTAAAAGTAGAATGTGTTGGACTAGATAATTTTAGGTCTGTAATTGTATATAATATTTTGGGTTATATAAGCATAGCTATTGCTGCTGCTGCTGCATTACTTTGTTTGTGGCATAGATTAGTAGGTCAGTCTTTACTTCACTCGTTTACTTATTCTTAGTTTTCCTTTTTTACTGGCTGAATTTGAGTTAGAATATAGCTGTTGTATTGTTTTATTTGCTTTAAGCAGCTATGCTAATGCCAACACTTATACCCTACCACCATTTGTTTTTCCCTTATGGCTGCTTGAAACAATAAATTCTAATAGCTTCCATTTTAACACCTGTCCACAGTTTGTTTTGTTTTGCCTCCCATTCCCAGAGTCGTGTCGTAACACTATTGTTAACAGAAAAATCAAGAACTGAAAAAATAACAGCCTGGAGGCGGCGTGAACACAGACTTTATATTCTTTCTTCTTCCCCAGTCAGTTCGCTGTCTGATTAGGTCCATTCTGTTCCACATTACAATCCGTACAGTCACAACTCAAGAGTTGTCGGCTTTCCACACACATGAAGACTTTTGGCCGTAAATATTGAACATGTTCAATATTTATGATTGTCAGCCACGACCCGTTTCAGAGCAGATTGTTGGGACGAATACGCTCTTAACACACGTCAGACCGAATGATAATTTTATAGGATAATCTTATAAGACTTTGACATTTGCCGTCCTTGATTGGAAAGGGGTGAAATCGGGACAATGTGTGTACCCAGCTTTAGTTGGAGTTTTCTAACAGCTAACATTAAGAACTTTTGCTTATATAGCCAATATTTCACTCGTGCATGTTTTTGCAACTGCAGTTACCAATGTTGTAGCAATGGTGCATTTGGTGAGAAATGAAAAATTGGTGGTTTTTTTTCCCACTTTTTTAACTTTCAATGGGTAAAATAATTAAAGAACATTAATTAGAAAACCAAATCCCCTTGTTGAATATGAAGAAATAAAAAAAAATAGTGGTAAAGTATTTTTTTTACTTGAGTCAACTGTGTAACTTATGTTCTCTTGGTGTTAATGGAAAAGTGAAAAGTATTATTAAAAAGGTTTCAAATTCCACTTATGGGGGACAGTAATTGCAGCATCATCTGAAGTTTAAGTTGGGTGAAGATGATGAGGGAGTGAGGGTGAATGTGAGTTTTTTTTTTGAGTGTTTGAGTTGATAGGGGACTTTATATACCCAAATATTTGCTTCTTAAACAGAAAGACTGAATTCTGTCTCACCGTAAAGGCCCATTTATGCTCCCATACATCAGTGCAGATTTCAACTCATTTCTGTGAGGTACAGAGTCAAAAGCCTGTGTTGGGTACTGTCAGCTCTTTGGGTACAAAAATCTACCTGATTTGGTCAGTAAGTGTGGTAGAGGAAGGTTGGACTGCAGGAGAAACTGAAAATCCTGGTTATTCTAGTGTTAATTGGACCAAAATAAAACCATTATAGATGGATCAGATTTAATCAACAGATGACCGAAGCTAGTCTAAAAGGCAGATTAGATAAAGGTTATGCTAGAAATAAACCTACAGCAGTTTTAATGTGTTTTTTACTTTAACAGAGTTTAGCTTTTCTTACCAATTCCAGCTCGCATTAATGCTTATTTTATCATTCAAACGGGGTCAAAAAAACAAACAAAACCAGCAATCTAGGTAGCAAAGTTGTGTTTTTGTGTTTCGTTTTCTGTATCTCAGCATCACTGACATTTGCTTTTTTACTGCCATGCCTTTTATCAGTGTAGTAATCAAAATGTTTAATTGTGTTGTTTTGTTGTCTGAAAACCTGCAATTTTGAGGCTTTGTGATTGTTGAAAAACATAATTTTTTAAAGGTGCAAAGGGGGTTTGAATGTTGGGGGACAATAGACTTTGTGTATGACATCTATTTCATACTTTCATCTGTTAATTGAACCATCTTGATAGATTACAATCACTGGATAGAAGTTCAATTATAATTGCACGCAAAGCACTCAGAAGTTACAAAAGTCATTATTTCTATCTCTTCTTTTTAAAGACTACTCTGGTTAAATGAAGAACTCTGACATTTGTGTAGTACTTCTGTCAAATTGGCCACTGCATAAATTACCAGGGGGTAAACTGGCTTTTATACTTGCTTTTGAAATGATAATTCTGTAGTCATCCATTACCTAAATGACAAATTCAGGTGACACAGGTCTGTTTCCTACAGCATGAAAACTACAAATTAAACTTCTCTTTGAACCTTCTATCACCTTAAATAGGAGCAAAACCTGCAGGAGGTCTTTGTACGGATGGGCCTGAGAGAAGCATTACATATACTTATATACTAAGGTATACTTACACAAGGCCTATAATTGTAGGTGGCTCTTCCACCATTTCGCAACAAGGCTTTAATGTTTAGTGATGATTGATGAGGACTACTGTGAATATCGATGGCCTCTGTTGTGCTAATGAATTTGATGGGAGTGACGGTGCATCTGTGCTGTGGGGCATATAATCCTTTATAAACCAGAAAAAGGATGTTGCTCCATGTTCTAGCATGCTGGCTTGTTATGAATGTGCTTCCTCTTTTTTCCCTCTTCCATCCAAACCCAATCCATCAGTAATGCAAGCACATGCATGTGAGTAACTCATTAGTTGTTGCATCGATCCAACTCAGGCACAGACGGCATGCCCACTTCATACAGGAAACAGCAGTGAGACAGAGGGAGGCAGTAATCAATCATCAGCCCAGGAAACCAATCATCTGTTTGAGAAAGAGTCTTCCAATTAGTGAAAAAGCTCTCTGTGGAGTCATATCATTCCAACGTTCAATCCAGGTTGATGTTTTTTACCACAGCCTCTGCAAAACCTGTGATTCTGTATTTATCAATATGATGGATAACTTGCATTGGAAAAACTCTAATTTCCCCTTCCTTCTAAATCAATGTGAAACACACAATCTGAGGGATGTTAAATGTAAACCATTCATTTAATTTATATATATATATATATATATATATATATATATATAATTGCTACAGTGTTTCAGGTATGTATTATTTGTTGTTGCATGTTGTTTACAGTTTGTTTACTTATGCTAAATTTGTCTAACGTCGTCTTTGATCACCAGAGCTGCATCATCATGGCCACAGTGAGCAGTTGTGTGATACCAGTCCCTGTTTTGTACAGAAAGGTGGGTTTAGCAAGACGTGCTATGAATCATTAACAAAGGAGCTGAGACATAGGATTTGAGCCATTTCCCTGATCTCTGTTAAAGATGGCTCCATAGTCACCTTAATGTGTTTTTAAAATTTGTTTTAGATGTTAAGTAAAAACATTTTTAGACATTTATTTTGGCAGAAAATTACTTGAAATTTGCTCAAAATATTGAGCCTGTTCGTATGACTATAAAAAACCGATAATGGGGAGAAATCAGACAGTTTTGATAATCAGATTATACATTTTTTTCATCCACTGCAGGAATAAAATAATAAAGAAATCCTGGTTTACATTTTCCAGTCACTTATCAGATTTCTTTTCAAGTACATACATACACAGACTCAAAATTCCTGTTATTTTCAAAACATCCAGTGTTGATTTTTGGACATGGCGATCTTAGTGCTGGCTGTCCTAATGTGGGAGCAAAAAGTAAACAGTTTCCTTTTGCTCATGAGGAGAAAGTGACTGTTGGTTTTCATGCAGGAAGCATTTGTCCTTGGGGTTGGTGTAAAAGGTTTTCTGCCAGTCCTTCCTAAAAACTGTGCATGCTGGACACACATGTGGAGTAAGGACTAGTGGGAGACTGGTGCTTTCACAAAATTCATAGACATACAATGGAGAAAGAAGAGAAAGAACATTCATGAAACTTTACTGTACCTCTGGAAGTGCGATTGGCAAGTGCTTTGTAGAAGCGGATTAACTGTGGAGAGTGCAGGATGATCACAAATCGGTAAGGTTTGCCCAAATCTCCAGTAATGACGTTTGTATACACGCTTTGCAAAGACGTGGTAACAGACTGTTATATCACTTTATAAAGTCCCTGTCCAGGTTCAAACTAACAAATTATTGTCTTACATATTGTTATTTGCATGACTACCCAAATAATGTGATAACTCAGATAATGATCAGATTTTATTGTCTTAAAATATGAATAGATTGCTTGAGTTCAGTTTGTTGCTTGAGTTTTTTTTTTTTTTTTTTTCCAGTTATATTCTGTAGGTTTGTTTTTATATTGTTTTACATTTTTACATTGTGGCTTCCTCTTTATTTGGGAAATAGCAATGATCTCGTGAACTGTATTTTGTGAGAATGAAAAATCTTTATCAGCAGTTAAATTCTAACTGGTCTGTCAGTTAATTAAATTTGTTGCTGTTGTGCATAAATTTCTTTTCTCTTTCACTTTGTTGTTGTTCACTGTTGTTTGCCATCTTGTACCTTAGTGAAACAATGTCACAAACAATTAACCAGTGGAAATGATCAGCAATAGTTTGGAACTGAATGAATCAAATGCCAGTAAAATCTCTGATCTCTTATGTTGACACACAGCAGAGCTAAACATCAGCAGTGTCAACTGGCTTCATGAACTTATAGTTGCTTTTGCAATTTTTGTTTCCTTTCCCACATTTCCAAAAAATATATATATTTATATACATACATATTTTTTCGGCCAAACAAGTTTCCACCCAACAGCCACAGTTTGCATGTTTGTAAAAATGTTTGCATGTAGATACGGTTTAAAAGTAACTGCAAGTCAGCGACTGGAAATAAAAGCAGATCATTTTCAGTAGGGACATACTGGCAGTGATGGTTATGGAAAGGCAGACAGGAAGCGGTCTGACAGAATAGAAATAAACACACACACAGAGAAATTGCTTTTGACTTGCTCTTTGAGTTGAACCAAATCTGCCTCAACATCCTATCTCCACATTTCAGAAGAAACAAAAACAAAAAAAAATAAAAAACAATCTAAGTTGAGAACTACATTTGCTGCCACTGGCCATCATCTTCAGTGTAAACACATCAAAAACACCATGAGACATAAAACAATTTGCACCGCTAAAGAAATACTGTAGCTTTATTTAATAAAAGGTCACTATGATAACAAAGAAATGCTTCACATGACTTCAAAGTCAAGCTCATTTTTATTCTGTCATGAAAGCAATCAGTGCTTTGTTATTGCTCTCCATAGGTCATCTGCTTGTTTTCTCCAGTAGCTGCCTATAAAAGCAAGATTTGCCATTAAATATAGAGTTAGCGGCAGCATTATAAATGTACGCTGACATTTTCACTTCTCAGTGGGATGTGGGTGCCTGTAGGTACACCGGCTGGCCTACATGGAAGTTTGTAACTTTAATAACCTGATAATTCAAACATATAAAAGTGCCTGTAGCAAATGGAATGCTGCTTTCTGCAGCCTGCAAAGAGCTAGGGGTTTTATTTTATCTCACATGGAAGGGGAATTTATATTTTGCCTTGCAGCATTTAGAAAAGAAGAAAAGAAAACAATTATTCGGGCGGGTATATAAAAAAAACTAGAATAAATATGAGCTTTTTTAAGATCTATTAAATTGAAAGTCTTTAAGTAGTACCTTCTTACACAGCAAACCTTTCCTTCAGAAATTAGTCCCTGTAGCAGAGTGTCCCTGCACGCATATTATTTTAAGAGCAGATCAAAATATTGCAAATTGATTATCTTGTGTTGAGAATTAAACAAATAAATGCCGGACCTGCTCCTCCCACCAGAGGACATTCACTATGAAATTACCAGCTGCCTGACAATGATCCTGACTAAATTAAAATGAATATACCAGCAGGAACACTCATCTATAAGCCTTCACAGAGAATGCCTTAATATCTGCCTCAGCGCAGATGGCTTTTTTTTTTTAACCAGAACAAGGTGGTTTTAATATTTGAAATATTTGAAGATTCAGCAAGAAACATAATTTCTCCATCCTTACTGCGGATTAAATGGTGACAGCTCACTGGCTCTTTTCATGTGGGATTTACGTTAAATCCAGAGTGTGTCCTTTTTTGTGTGTGCGTTAAATGTAGGTGCTTTGAATGTACAAATTCAGACAAAAGAAACCTATCTATTTCCCATACTCAAATGTCTGTCAGAGTTGGAGGGGTGTTAACAGCGAGAGGTAAAGACAGAGTAAGAGAAAACAAAGAGATCATGGAAATGAGTAAGATTAACACAGACGGCAGGAGAGATGAGAACCGAGGATAACATTCAGCTTATTCAGTCATGTACGTAATCAGATCATGGATTGTGTCAAAAAAAAAAAAGGTTAAAAAGGAAATAAGAACAATATGGCTTAAATCTACAGGTTGCTTTTATCTCAAAGAACATGTTGGCCGGTGACCTAATTTGGTGAATGTTCTGGCTGTCATGTTTTGTTATTGTAAACATACAATGAAAAAATAAAAAACAGAAGAACACTGACACTGCAACAACTCTGAGTATAAAAGGTGTAATTTATGTTTGTTTGGTTTTTGTTTTCTTTGAGTCCTCTGTGTAATGTGTAATACACATTTTTCTATAAAAATGGAGATTTTTTTAGCCCCCTTAGATTTGTTTTTGCATTGGTATTTGTTTGTTTTTGCAAAAGAAACACCCTTACCCTGACCTGAGTGTTACCCAAAGAACATGGCGTGTCATATTTTAGCTTCCTTTGTTTTTGACAAATGGTTCAGCTCTAAAAGCCTCTGTCCATGGTGCTGAAGGTTGGGCCTGATGTATGAGTGTTAGGCCCATGTTTGATAAATCCACCATGTCACTCTGTTTCTGACAGTCATTCATCATGCTTGGCTTTCTCATGTGAAATGTTCGGTGTGCTGGATAATTCAGTAAGACAAATAAAATGCAAGTCCTGAAGCTCAGACTCGGCTCTATCCCGCTCCTCATGACTTTTCTGTACTGTACTTTATCTCTGTGTCAAAGGGACGCTGTGTCCCTGTCTAAGCATGAGCAGGAGCAGCTGTAGCTGTAACACAGTGTCTATATTCAGACCAGCTGAAGGACAAACATGTTCTTAATGAGGCGACTAATGGGTTCTCCTCTGTTGTTGCCATTTTTCCTCTTTGTTCTTTTTTTTTTTCTAAGGTCAGGATGACCGCTCACCCTGTCTAAGTCAGAAGAGCTTTCTGTGCTGTACTACTTGGTCATTAAAAATATTTTGTTTATTTACCTTAGTTAAAATGTCATACAGAAGTCCTGACACAGTTTATACTCCCCACTAACCACAGTATATGACAACAAAATAATTCGTCATAACATTTAAAACCCCAGGACAGATAAGCTAACAGTGCTCATTTTGTTACAGTGCAATGTCCTGAGGTATTTGGTGGCATCAGAAGGACCTACCCAGCTTTAGGTCATTGGTCGTAATGTTATGTGTTATAAGTGTAAAAGAAAAAAACAAAAGAAAGTACACATTTTTGTAAAAGAAACAATGACATTTATTTTTTTTTATTTTTTTTTTTATATTAGCGCTTTTCTTAATTAGTCTGTTGTGCCCACTGATCACATATAATACAGTTAATATAAAAATGGCTTTTTAACTTTACACCCAAAGCAATAACAAAATGTTTTCTTAAAATATGTATGCTAAAAATACTGAGAAATTATTTTCACTTAACATATTGGAGTATAGCTTGTGTATCTGCAGTGATATGACCATGTTTTAATGTGGCTTTACCAATTTTCTTCCTTCCCTTTTCTGCTTACTTCATGTAGTTCTTGTTGTAGGCACTTACCAGGGTATAACACACCACTTCTTAAAGAGATAACGCATCACTCACCTCAGTTTTAATCAACCTTTTATATTAGTTTGAGTCAAATGTATCTGCATTTTTTTTTCAGTCACCGTTGCAATTAGAACTACAAAGCATAAACAGCCATTTGGCAAATCTCCTCTCTAGATACCCATTTTGTAGCTGAATTTCATTAAGCTTAATGTGATGCTGTAATCAAAAGTAGTCCGCTCCTCGCTGTAATTTAAAACCCATTTAAACTGTTCACATACAGAGGATTTGTCATTACATCAACATAATAGAATATATAACAATATTTCCAAGTAAAATCAAGAATCCATTTTTAAATAGAAAAAAGGGGGTATAGTTCATCAAAAGGCTTACACCATAGTCACTGTAATTTGTCTACTCTACTAAATCTCCTTTCCCATAATAGACAGGTGTTATAACTGTTTCTCTAACTCGTCTATGGATGTTTGACAAAGCACAGACGGTATTGCTTGGGACCACACAGACAGTTCCACAACTCTGAACACATTTCACAGTCAATAACAAGAGAGTTGACCACCATCATCTTCTTCTTCACCTTCTTTTCTCTGCCTGCATTTCCAGATGAATGGTATAGAAGTATATCTTTTTGCAGTAAATTCCCCTTCCTGTTGATGTTTGCTTAGTTTGATGTAACGTTTACAAAGCCACCTCTTCAACTGGGATGGCAAGTAATCTTGTTCAGCGCATTCCATCCCAGTCCAATCATAGACTTGCTAGTTTATCTGTGCTGGGGATCAGCAATGGGTATGCCTTTGAAAACAGTACAACATCGTTCACCCCGGCTCATGGCCTTGTCCATTCACGGTAGTGGTATGAGGTGCTCCTCACAGCTGGGCTCCTTAAAAGGCATTGTCAGATACATTTATGACTGTGGCTTTAACTTCCACTCCACTTGGCAGTCCTTTCCCTGAAACCCAGAGCTTTGTAAAGAAAGTAGAGTGCGTACCAGTAGCCTCCACTGGTGTCAGCAAAGCTTTGGAATCGCATTTCCTTATATCCCCATAAATGTGGTGGTTCCTCAGAGACACATAAACAAAGAGGCAGGCCACTGAAATCACAGCCAAGAGCACTCCAAAGACAGTGATTACTGCTGCATCCCATTTTTCTGTGTCCTTGGCTGCCAGCTCTAATCCCTTAGTGATGACACTGATGCATTTGGTGTCATGGTTGTAGGGGATGCTGCGAATATCCACACATACTGTGTACCGAGTGGCAGGGCTGAGATGGGTGAGGTTGTAGACATTGACATCTGAAGGAACCCTGGTTGTGAACGCAGTGGTGGGGTGGTTAGCATTCGATACAGTGTACCATTTAATGTTTGGGGCCAATGTGCCAGGCCCAGTCTTCCAGGAAACAAGAATGGAGTTTGTCCCCACTGATTTGACTGCAAGATTCAGAGACCCATTTGTGGTTTGGGGAAAATATCCATTCACCTCTACTGAAACAGATTTAAGATCAGCTCCAACCAGATTATGGGCAACACAGGTGTAAACACCAGCTTCACTTTCTGTTATGCCATAGATGTCAAATGTTCCCTCAGGGTGCATGTAGAACTTGTCAGACACGGTGTTTGGCAAGACTCTGGTACCAGATGGGGTGATCCAGTAGATGTCAGGCTCTGGTTCGGCAAAAGCCCGGCAATGTAGTGACACAGAGCTTCCGTTCTGTGTTTTGATGTGTCCTGGCATGCTTTCTGGTGATATCAGTGGCAGACAAATCTCCATCATTTCCCTGAAGTGCACCTGTCGAACGTGTTGACCCTCATACTCCGGAGGTTCTACACAGTACAGTGAATCTGGCTCCATGAAGCGAATGTTGGTTTTGTTCATGTTCATCCAGCGGACTACACAGTCACAGCGAATGGGGTTGCTATGCATGCTGACCTCTCTGAGATTTGGGAGCGATTCAACAGTAATCCTGTGGAGGGCACTTAGGGCATTGCCATTTAGCATAAGGGTTTCCAGCCTGGGTAGTTTGTAAAAAGCATTAGGATGGATATAGGACAGTTTAGGATTGTTAGTAGCTTCTATTTTAGTTAGCTCAGGGAGGTTATTAAGAGCGAAGCTGTCAATGGAAACTAGTTCTGGCATGCTATTAATTCCCAGTTCTTTCAGGTGAAGCATATCCACAAAGTCCCCTCTCTGTATCCTGGAAATCGGGTTCTTATTTAGATCCAAAAATTTAAGACTTTTCACATTTCTCAGAGCAGAATGTGGCACTTCAGAGAAGATATTGTCATAGAAAGAGATGCTCTCTAAGTTGTCCAGACCAGCCAGTGCATCGTCGGGTAGGTGAGACAAGTTCATTCTGGTAAGAACAAGACTGCGGAGATTACTGAGAGGTTTGAAATTTTTTTCATCAATAGAAAGAATGGGATTTTCACCAATCATTAGGATCTCCAGATTGGGCATGGGTTCAAACCACTCTCTTTTAATAACCTTCAGCTTGTTAGAATTCAGATGAAGTCGCACAAGGTTGCTGAGGCCTTGGAATGCCATTGGAGAAATGTAGGAGATGAGGTTGTGATTCATGTAGAGCTCTTGAAGATTAGCTATATTTGACAGACATTGCTCAGGTAGTTGACATAATCTATTCTCCTCCATATGAAGGGATACAAGCTGAGAAAGATTGCCCAGATGGATGTCATTGATAGAGGACAAGTTGTTTTGGGATATATCTATCTCAGTAATATTAGCCAGGTAATCCAGTGGTTTGTCAATCTTGGCAACGTTGTTTGTTTGCAGTAATAGTACTTGTGTGCCCAATGGTAATCTTTCTGGTAGGCTGAACAATCCCAAGTCATTACAGTCAACTGTCTGGACTTCCATGTAGACTGAACTTGGCGAAAACCAAGGTCTGATTTCGCATACACAGAGCTTTGGACAATCAGACCTCACCTCAGTGGACACAACAAAAGAGGCCATGGCCAAGCCCACAAAGAGACAATCCGCAAATGACACGTCCTTCATATTGGACTGATTCCTTCCAATAGGAACTTGCTCTTTGTTAAAACTCTTTACAAATGATGGATCATTTGCTGCAGATGCAAAGGCGACTGACTCACCGCCTCTTCCACCACCACTACATCCGCCACCACTGTTGCTGGGCTCCCTAGGGTTTTTTGACTTGCTGTGTGGATGTCCTTGACTGTAATGACCAATCACTCAATGCTGACTCCCGATTTGAAGCTTTGAGGCCAAGGTCGCCGTTAAACAAATCAAAAAAATATTTTCGTAGGGAAAATATTATACCTCTAAGCACTTTTTTTTAATATCCATGAATTTTTTTTTCTTTTTCCTTATAGACGAATATCCTGATTGATTGTCTTCATTAACTTCCAGAGTCCACAGCCCAGTCCATTTCTACCTGTGTAAGACAAAGGAGATAAAGATAAGCGCTGTTAGAATTACACAACAAAAGATGTGTTCAAGGAATGTCATGAGAGGAGAATTTGGGCATACTGACATTTGTTATAGGCATACTGCTGCATGTTGACATTTATACATGCTCCGTTCAAGGCATAGAGCAATCTGCTTGACCTTCAAGACTTCATTTTGGGGCTGTACCACATGTGCCCTGACAATATGGCATTCAACTGATGTTGGCAGTGTGAGTCTATTATTGGTTAAAGAAAAAGCTTTATTAAGATTTGTAAATGGCAGACATCCTAAGGCTTAAGCACTAGCCTTAAGGGGAAGCTGCTTAAGGACATTGGAATATGTCAGTCACTATAGCAACAAGTAAACAAGCAGTCAGTCAAATCCAACCTGATGATCTCTATGTGTCTTACTGTTTAACAAGTAATTGGTACAATTAGTTTGTGTTTAATTATTTACTTATTTACTACTGCAAACTAGTTACTTTTTAAATAACCACTTTAAATAGTCACAGGAATGTCAATAAAATTACAAAAAATAGGTTTTAAAAACGGTGGAGTATATTTCTTGTCTTAGGATTTTCTTTTTACAAAAGGCTAACTTGCATTTTCAGACAGCCTTCCTAACATGGCAACTAGCTGAATTACTATGCACAATATGGTATATAGGTAGCGATTTCCCACATAATTTAAATAATTTAGCACATTAATTTTGATATTCAGCTTAGGGGGCTAAGAAAAGTCCCATGGGTGAAAAATCCGACTGGTGCTAAAGAGCCAATAACTGCACTTCGCCAAAAGACCCCTCATAGCATACTGTATTTTGACCAAGTGATCTCAATAACTAATAAGTAGGGTCTTTTTTATGAGGGAGCTAAGATGTTCCTTCAGCCTTGAGTGTTTTGCATTCCCACTGACATCTACAGTATTGTGTAGATTATGCATATTTAGTCTGTTTAAGCGTGAAAAACGTCTTTACTTGCTTCTGTGTCAAGATGTAACAAGGCCACAAAACAGATTAAAAAAAGTAGAAATCATGCTTTTTGATCTAATTTACTAAAGTGCGTGTGAGTATGAACTCTTTTGTGCATATTTTTTTACAATGTTGTTTTATTTGTTATTATTATTTTAAAGCTGATTCACTTTATTATTATTAGTTTGTTTTTTTTTCTGGCCAGTGTTTGCCTCATGGGGGACCTTGGGAGCCAAGCCTGCTCTGGCTGCTCTATGTGTGCTTAGTGTGTGTGTGTGTTTCCTAAATTGTTCCAACTTGAGTGTGCAAAGGCTTGTGTTTTTAACTTTCATAAATAGTTTTTGTCGTGGAAAGCACTTTGTGATGCTCTGTGAAAAATTTTTTTATAAATCAAGTTTGTTTTGATTCAGCTGCATTGCCTCAGTATGAATGTTGATGTTCATTCATTTTACACAGGTTTGCTATGATTAACCTTTTTCTTGTCTCAACTGCTGCTCCTTCTCTTCATTCACTCTAAAGCTTACTGAAACCATGTTGTGTTTACAAATAATAACTATTGCTGTAGTAAAACCTGAAGTTAACAGATTTTACAAAGACTGGTGGAGGTTAAACTTAAACAGAAAAAAGGAAGAAGGGACTTGGACCTGTCAGAAAAGGTCACCTCAGAAATACCAGATAACATCCAAAGCTGTATTTTCCCCATCAGGGACATTTTAGAGACGATCTATTTGTAGAAATTTTGAGGATTAAAATAAAAGACCTCCAACCTACCCAATTCCCAAAAATAGCTTTAAAACATTATTATAATTGACAAGAGATGTCTATAACAATAATTATTATACAAAAAACTATTATTATAATAAAAAAAAACAAAACTAACTAGAGAGCTGAATCAGTGCATTCATCTTGTACATAATGCAGCAAAGACTTGTGCAAGAATACTTTTCAATTTTTTATCTATGCAGAGGCACACCAACAAAATTACCCCCAATTATTCCTAATTTAGTTTCTTCCTGATAGCACGTTTCAGATGAAGATTTTTTTTCTCCATCTCAAAGTCCAAACAAAGACAACACTGCACATTTTTATAAGTATTTTCTTCTGTATAGGAGCCAGAAGTTGGTTCCTACATAAAAAAGTATATAAAGAAAATCCAACTACCCTAGATTATGATCAAACATTAATAGTATGATACTGCTTTAAATGTCTGTGATCATAGATTTTGCATTATAAATATAACTATGGTGTATCCTCATCCTTATGAGTCATACATTTTTTTTTAATGCTATATCTAGTCTTCCTCAGTTGAAGTGCACCATGTAATTTGTTGTATGTGGCTGCCTCTTAGTAAACAGATGGGTTTGATGGTGCTTATGATATTTTGGGCCTGAAAGATCAGGCGCCACATCATGAGGAACAGTCAAAAGAGACGGGATAAAATGGAAAGAATCGAGGGAAGAAGTGTGACGGCGGCTGTGAGAAGTGAGAACAAAAAAAGAGAGAAATGATTTCATTTCATCACCCGTGCTGTTTCCACCTCAGTGGCCACAGGGGAGGCGTGGAGAAATATAAATAAATAAATGCACGAGGACTTGCGAAAGCTGCAGAAACGCTGCACTTTGCTCCGCCAGCCAAGCCGAGGCTTCATTCCTCAAGCCCTGCTCCAGCTTTGGCTCAAATCTGGTTTGCATGAGGGAGGCATACATGGAGCCAGAGAAAGCACAGAGAGAGAGGTGGGTGGGGGGCGGTGAGGTGGGTGGGGGGTATTATTTTTCAAAAGCACCTGGCACTTTAATAAGCTGCTACACCCAGAGCATTCTGATAAACAGGGTTTAGCCTTTCTCCCTCAGCAACAGCTCCTCAGTGTGCGTTATGCAGTTGATCCGTAGCCTGGAAGCACAGCACAGACTCTGTAATTCAGTCTACAGCGTTCAGGTCTCACCTGTGTTCGTTTTGGCTTTCCTTTTTAGTAATCACAATTACCAGCAGTGTAATGTGGTCAGGTTAATTGTTATGGCTTGGCTGCACTGTGTATTCAGTGCAGGTAGCTCTAACAGGGTGTGCTGTTGTTTGTTTAAACAAATGATGTCAATTGGGTCAGTGGGGACATTTTTGGACTGATTTATTTGTAATCCTTAATTTCCGTAACAGCCTTAAAAGCATTCCAAGAATCACTATTTCTGAATGGGAAACTTTAATGCGGGCTAATAAACAGTGCTGATCTGTTTCTGCTACACGTAAACATCAAGAATTAAATCATTACTTTTTGGCAAGGTTTTAGGATGGATGTGAGGATGGCATTTGCTTTAGCGAATGTTCATGCTCGCTTGTTCGCACAGGTGTAAATCAAGAATGGGATTAGTAAAGCATTGCATGATGACATGCCATCTAAGGCAACCAACATATTTAATGTGTAACAATGATGATTTTCATGAATTATAATCCAGTTCATAGAAATGCTGTAATCAATCATGATAAATTTTTATTGTAACATTATTTGGTTCATAATTAATCAGACAATGATATAAATGTACCAGTGTTATAGTTGGGAATTACAGGCAAAAACCATTGCTTTTCAAATTTGTCCATTTTTCTTCTGAAATTAAATTTCCAGCACTTTGTCGATAAAACATTCCAGTTGCATATCTTTGGATTTCAACAACATAGATAAAATAAATAAGCAAATCTGTATCACAAATTTAAATGTAAGCATTTAAAGACTCAAAACATAAAAATGTTTATTGTTTAATTTAATCATATTTAAATCATAGCCAGATTTTACAAGATTTTCTGCCTAAAAAGAAAAAAAAACAGCTTTTCTTTCTATAGTATTATCTTATTGATGCTCTATCTAAAGTCCCATGCATAACAACTAACACTAATTTATAACCGTTATTTGCCAGGAATTTTGAATTATTTATTCTAAGAGATACCTCATTTGCATCATTTAACATTCATCTTATGAATCATGTTACAAGAGAAAACGACTGCCTTACAGAGTGACCAACTTTTTTCCTTTTTATCTGATATTGCTTCAACTTTTTCATTTAATTTCCAGCTTCCTGGATGTTAGCTGCAGTCATGGTGAGGGGCTGTTGAAGAAGAAAGCTCATTCGATCATAAATGGCATCTTGAGTGGAAATGTGGTCACTGCACTGAGACTTCAGGTATGTTTCCCATCTAACCACAACAGTGTTGTGTTCACTGACTCCTTTAGATAACAAAAAATGGAATGACGATAACAGAGGTGGCTATTTAGTTACATAATTTTATTACATATTTAGTTACATAATTTTAATACATTTTAGGTTAATAAACTCTAGTACACTTTCATCTGTGCAAGTGAACGATCCAAATCAAATGCAGGGCATTTGAACACATAAACTGGTATCGTACTACCGCATTCTGCAGAGCCCGGAGAGGAGGCAGTCGATATTGTAGAGGCCCTGCACCGTGACTACTGTGACTATGGACTCCACACACCACTTGTACAAACCTATTAGTAAAGGTCCAGTCAAGTTACCCATCTGCAGCCCACTGCCCCACACACATCCACTGCTGTTATACAGAGCTAATTCCCACAATCCTCTGCTCAGTTGCTGGTAATTGAGGCAGAGCAAGAAGAGAGGGAGGACAAAATAACTGACAGGGGAGAAACCTGTTTTAGTGTCAGTAGTGGTATATTAACCCTCAGTGGTATTTTGATTGCTGTCACCTGGAAATATTCATTTTATGTCAGTCAAGCAAAGGAATTAAATCTAGTCAAAATTTGGAATAAAACAAGGGTTTTTTTGTCGTTGTTGTTGTTGTTTTGTTTTTTTTTGTTTTGTTTTTTTTTTGCAAAGAAAAGAGAAAAAAAATGTGTATTTCAAATTGCTTGGTAACTGCTGGACAAGGAGAAATGTGGGCAATAAGGCTAGGGCAAATTGAATCCAAAGATGGATGCTTGGTATCTGCACGTAGGAAAGCTTTAGATAATCTTGAGTTCAGAGATGCATAATCAGCACCTGGAAATATAACTGAAAGAGCTTGAGATGGGATCTAATCTTCACCTGCACTAACACATTAAGCTTAAGCAGTGACATTTGTTGTGGAAAGGCTTTTACAGGTCAGGCCTAGGGTGTTCACTCATGGAGCTAAAGCAAGTTCCCAGGTGTCAGAGGGAAGGAGGGGGAAGCAATCATTCAAGCCATGAACTCCAAAGCAGCTCCATTACAGTAGGATGCTGACAGTCTACCCCACGGGCTTTTTACTTTGGCCAGCGCTAATCCTTCCTGTGAGCATTACAGCAAACAAGCTCCTTGTATCTCGCTTGTTACAAGGCAACCTTAACTGTTTAAAATACAGCTAGCTTTGCTTACCACTGCCAGGTTCGATTACCACCAGACACTCCCTCCTAACCCCTTCAACTACCCAGTGAAGCAGATGACAGATTACAGTTGCCTAATAACACTTAAAGCTTGTATAATACATCGAAACATCATCGTTCAATCAATTTGATCAGGGAAGTTTTTGGGATGGGTCATTGGAATGGGCTTTTTCTCCTGTCTGTGATTAGTTTTAGTGCATGCCGTTGGTGGTATTATTACATATATTAGTATAGTATTCTTCTCCAGAAAACTACTGCTATCATGGGATGCCACTGCCTCATGGGAAGGTTGATATGGAAGTTGATTCCCACCACAACAAGATGATATTCATTTTATTGATGCTCTTCACTTCCCCTGTCAGTGGTTTTAACGCTTTGGCCGGTGTATCCATACAGTCGCTGCAGACTGCATCCATCTGATGTTAGAAGAGGGATAGTGTGCCCTTTCTTTTTTTTAAAGTATTTTTTGAATGAAAACAGCTGCCTGCAGCAGCCAAAAGTCATGCTATGAACTGAAAAAAAAAGAGCGGAGGACAGCTGCAGAGTCAGGTGTGTATTATTTGTAGGTTTGACACAGTCAAGAAAAAGAAGTGACTGAAAGATGTTTTTTTTTGCCCCACACATATTTGTTAGTCACTATCTTTAGTTTCATTATTAAAATAGAGTCACATTCTTCATATACACGATTTCTTTATGAGTAAACAGAGCCAACAGAGGTAATATGGTAGATTCGATTCTGTAGTTTGTATACAAGCAGATTTTGTTTTTCTGTTCTTTTATTTATTATAATGACATTGCCATCACGTCATCATTAGAAGCTGGAAGCTAATATATTTACTGACAAAATCATAATCCATTTCATTGGCTCACCAGTATTACCTGATGTGCCTTTACTTGTCGTGAGTCACAGGTTTAACTCTTAATTAAAAGCAAATTTGACATGGCTGAAAACATTGGAACGTGTCCTCGTTAAAATACTGCACATTAAGGTCAACATGTTGTTGCTCAGTGCTTATTTTATTTCTTTTTATTTTAAAGTATGCATTTGGTTCTGTAATGACTCTTAAAATAAACATTTCACACTGCTCGGAGACCATTTGCTCCCATCTGGAAATCCATCAGTCTTATTGGGCTGAGGTTTAAGAGGTTTGCACACTGTCAAGGTGAAAAGCTTTTCCATTCACATCTTGGCAACACCTCGCTTGCTTTCCCCACCAGACCACCTCCATTACACCAAAGCTGGGGCTGTTGCGGACAGTAATGGCACAAATATAGTTTGATTAGAGAGCAGTGAGATATGACCACTTTAAATTAATGAGCGTGCATGGTAGAAGCTGAAAGAGTTGTTCCTAGTGACTCGGCACTGTTAATTCAGGAAAAGCCTGACTCAAGTTGTCTGGGCAGCCAAACAGCTGGGCTGAACTGTTTGTTTTGTGCTGTTTACTGAAATGCATTATAAATCCTCTCCCTCGCTTCACAGGGCTTGGATGGCGATTAGTGAAGCGGCGACATAGAGGTGATTGCTTTGCTGCAGGTTGGGTACTCATCAATGCCCCGCGTGTAGACGGGCTGACCCCACCGCTCATGTGAAAATAAAATCATTTATTATAAACGACGTAAGATCTAAGAGAAATAATGGGTGTAGATGAAAAAAAAAAATGTGAGATGTAAGTTTTTGTGGAAAGCAAACTGGCCCTTGGGGAGCTGATTATGAGGCCTGCACAGTTTAAGTGGTAACAAGGCAGTATTGCATCTGCTGAGACATTACAATCACTGTGGTAAAACTGGGTGGAAGACATAAAGGTCACACACAAGTGGAAAGTAGGGCACAGCCGAATTGCCTCCTCTTTCAAGAGAATAGCCTGTGTATTGTAGAGATGGCTCACTGGGAATTTTGATCCATTGGTAATAAGCCTTGCAAGGCTTTCTTCGACCCCCACCCCCCCTTTTTTTCCTCTCTCTCTCTCAGGCTCCTTCCTCTTTCTGCTTTTTCCCTCTCTTGTTCACAATTTCTCATGATAATGAAACCTCCTTATTTCTTTTTAGAAGCCTGTTCTTTTGCAACCTGCTTTCTCACATTTGTCTCTGCTGTTCAAACCCTGATGGCGAACATTTCTCCTTATGTTCATGATTACCATCATGACCTGCACAGGCAGTGGATAATAGAGAACGTAGGCATTTCATTTTGTGGCCATACATATTCAGGTTCCTGTCTTGCTTTCTGGGGCTGTCCTTTTATATATTTGCTTTCTGTCTAATTGTCTTCCCATTGCTTACCATCCCTGCTGTGTAGTGCCTATCTGCAGGTCTGACTTACTGGATTGTATTTCTACCAATCACAATGCTATTTTTAGTGTCCCATGCAGCACAGTGATTAGTAATCCTGGATGCCTGTTTTATGCTATGTGCCACGGTGCCTTTCACAGTAGTATTATTCAAATGTCTTCACTTTTAATGAGCACAAAGTTGTTATTGTTACTTTTCAAACTGAAATATAATAGCTAGATGTTTCGCAGTGCTATGCAAGATTAACTTATTTGAATTTTACAGAACACTCTTAGCAACATTGCTAATAATGTAACACACACAGCGACCATACAGTGCAGCTGTGACACAACCAAGCAGGGTTTCATAAACTGACCTGTTCTCATTCTCAGTCATTTTGGTAAAGCATCTCTGAGACAGAGGTGCCCTTTGACACAACAACCCCAACAAAGTTTGACAGTGACCCTCTGACTGAGCAAACAAATCTAGTGCTGAAAAGAAACTGGAGGACTTCTGTTCCTGGAGATCTGGATGAAAACAGCTGTCTGCAGCCTCCAAAAGTCATGCTATGAACTGAAGAAAGAGCTGAGGACAGCTGCAGAGTCATTATTTGTAGGTTTTCCATAGTCAAGAAGGACAAGCAATGACTAAAAGATGGTTTTTGCCTCACACATATTTGTTTGTCACTATCTTTAGTTTTATAAATGCAACGGAGTCACACTCTTCACATACATGATTTCTATAGAGGCAAAAACTCTTGTATACAAGCAGATATATATACTGTATATAAAAAAATACAACTTTTATTTATTTTAATGACATTGCCATCACATCTTTAAAAGCTGGGAGCTAATATACTGACAAAATTATAATCCCTTTCATTGGTTCACCAGCATTACCTGATATTCATTTAGTTGTCATGAATCACAGGTTTAACTCTTAATAAAAAGCTAATTCAACATGGTGGAAAACATTGGAATGTGTCCTCATTAAAATGCTGCACATTAAGGTTGGCATGTTGTTGCTTATTTTATTTCATTTTATAGTATGAGGTTGGTTCTGTAATGACCCCTAAAATAAACACGATACACTGCTTGAAGACCATTTGCTCGCATCTGGAAATCCACCAGTCTCAATGGGCTGAGGTGTAAAAGGTTTGAGACAGAGGTATCCCCTGACAAAACAACCCCAACAATATTTGCCGCCGCCCATCTGACTGAGCAAACAAATCTGGTGCTGAAAATAAACTGCAAGACTTCTGTTCCTGGAGATCTAGGTTTGACTCCTGCTGTGAGACCTATTGTTTTTTTTTTCTTTTATCAGATTTTTGTGTTTTCAGTTGGAAAAAGAATACAACTGTAGTTAAACTTAACATTACATTCACTATGACATCGAGCACCTGCCTTTCAGTAGTTAAAAACTGAGTGGAAATTGGTTTTGGTACTTTTAATATAGATGGTATCGGTTTTCTTCCAAGTAGTGCAGCGTGTTGCAGCTTCATGTTGCTACGTTAGTCCAGAATGGACAAACCATACAGTGGCTCTAAACAGGCTTTGTGTGCATTTAGTGGCCACCGTAGTTTTTGCTACACATTGAATTCTGACTTCTGTTCAGTTGCTTGTTATCGGTACTTCAAAGCTATGGTATTGAGAAAGACAGCGGGTGTACCAAAGTCTGGCGCCTAGAATTCCTGGTAAAGGGCTGATTTGTGACGAGTTAAGAGTGAGATCAGGTTCAGTATACATTCTGGGTTAGCCTCATATTAGTAGGAGACCTCTGGAAGGCTCTACTGTCCCTCCCTCTGCCCTTCACCTCATTGATTTGCTATTATACTTTCTCCAAGGTAAGGGAGAGTCCATTAAAGGGAATCTTCAATGTGTGTATGCATAATGAAGCTGGCTCTATGTATGTGTGTCTGAGGCTGTGTGTATCCATGTGGGAACTGATGGAAACCTTAGATCTGCACTTGTATGGCCATGAATCAGTGGCACGTCGGCCGTTAATGTAAAATCAATGTTCCAAATTAACCACAGGAACCCGTCTCTGGTTTTTCAGCTCTTTTCTGGACAAGACATGCCCTTGGGCTGAGTGAGGGAGAACACACACGCTACACAATCAAACACTAAGGCACATTCTTGTTGTATGCACACAACATATACCAGTACATGCAAATGCAAGAAAAGATCCATGCATCTGCAGATATGAGTGCGCTCACGTAATTTAGCCTGCAGTCTCCTCACAGAGAATGCAAAAACAACAAATGCGCACCCGCTCATTCGCATAATGCATGCTTAACACACCACGCAGTGAAAGAGCACAGCATAGGTCCCCTTGTCTAATTCGCAAAGCACTGCATCTATTAAAATTAAGCCAAGGTATCCAGCTTGAGGCTGCCGCTGATAAGGTCAAAGGCGTAGCGAACATTCCAACACTCATTTCTCCCCCAACATAATCGCACTCACTCTTGACAAAAATCTGCATAATGTTTCATGTATAGCTGCTAGCTAGAATAAAAGAGGGAGGTGTCAGGAGAAGAGGACAGGCAGGGGGAATGGAGTCAGCGGCATATCCCTCAAAGTCAGAGCCAAATTGAATCTGCAGGTGCAAATGTGGCATGTGTGCTGCCTCTAAGATGCACAGCTATCTATATTTATGTGAATAAAATATGGCTGGTCAAGGGGGCCACAGGCCTGCAGGGAATAAGTTCCTACGGCAGACAGAATCAATCATTATATGCCACTGAAATGCATTTATCGCAGGCTTGGACCTCTTTATTATGATTTCATGGGGTTTGATAGGAGCTTTCTCTTTCTGTTTTCGGTCTCTGCTACTCTTCTTCTGTTAAAACGGACGAAAGATGCTTCCAAACAGTACGACTGAGTTACTGTTCAGAAGCTCAAGAGCACACTGACCAGTTAACATGGAAGCAGTTTTTATTCAGTCTATGTCTTTCTATTTGCAAACTATATGTCTGCAAGTTTGGAAGCACACATGCATTAATCCATCTGGATGTTGCCGTATCTATATACTGCAGCTTCATCAATACCTGACAAGTGACACAGCATCAACAACCTTTTCATTAGTACTCAGATAGCCTGTATATACATCAGCATGAATGCAGAACAGATGGACTGCACAGCAGTGGCCCTTTAGATGTACTCCTCCTCCTCTGCTCATGTTTTAAACTGCAATATGGGCATATGTCTCCATCATGTCCAGCTCTGATATGAATCTGCAGAACAGCAGACTAATTAACAGATAATAGCTTTGATTTTACTGTAAGAATAAGTCTCTAAGATTTTGTTTTCCAAATATCTGACATTTAGCTTATACATTTAAGCTGTTTTAGTATGCTTTTAGTTTAATCACTGCTTCACAGTATGCGTGCAAAGAAACAATACACCCACTCACTCTACATATGCGTGCAAAATAAATACCTTAAATCCCACTGAAAAACTAAATGTCACTGGATACAAAGGAAACATCCCATCCCATTCTGACCTTTTGATATGGACTGAAAACACCAAAATGTCATGGGTGTTTCCATCACAGAACACCTTGATCCTCCGATTGTTGGTTTCTATCTTTTATTCTCTCTCTTTTTCCGTGATTTGGGACTAGCAGTGTCAATTTACTAGATCCAAAACAAACATGCAACTTGTCCTCTACTTCTCATTCTATTAGTCGTCTGAATCTGCTCATTCCATTTTAATGGGTTCCTGTGTTTGGAAACAGGATGCTATCACAGAGCCTTTGCTTGGATGAACACGCTGATCCCCTGCAGCCTTCTTGTGGATATGTTTACATGCATTTTACTCAAGAGCCCTGTTCGATCCTTTAGCATCTCGTTACCAACTTTACAATGAAAAAAAATCTTTATTTATTTATTTGATTTGGATGGCACTACAGAAGGTTACAGTGCCGACTTAACACCACTTTCAGCCAATAGTGGCATTGAGCACCCACACATCCTCTCACCCCACAGGAACCTGCTGCCCTCTGCCTATAGAGAAATTAATATGAAACTCCTACACTGTGCTGCCTGTCATGCTCTCAAAGCCCCCACAAAGCCACTGCAGGCACAATACCTTTCCACCTCAACACTGTTTCTTTCAAACGCAGATCAATAGGCAATTCGCAAAGCCACTCACTTAAAGCATATGACTTGTAGTGAACATGTAATATTGATTTGGTTTGAACAAATATGGCTAAATTAATGAACTAACCCATTACTGCTTTGCTTAACTGTTATTGTCATCATTGGGAGGTGGAAATGCAATGTTGCATATGAGCGTATGGTGTTTGGTCCTTTATGTATGGCATGACATCAAGTATGTAGCTGGTTTTGTCCGTTGCTCACCTCATGAAGATTTCTTTCTCTATTTGTGGATAACTGATGTTTGAATATGATGATAGGAGCTACAAACACGGACTGACCGGCGGGTAGTGAAATGAAGTGACTGCAATACATAGCTTAGTGTGTGGGCTGAGGTTTCCTCAGCATGGCATGGAGTCTGATGTGAGGGCAGGATGGCTCTCATGTGGCATTTTGACAGTGGGTTTCATATAGAAGCAGCTGCTTTGGGTGAGTCATTCACACTGTGGAGGCCAAAATCTATTCCATCCACCACTGGGAACAAGCAAGCGGAAAAACGCTCACTCACACACACACACAGACACACTCTACACAACACGACTGTGTTAAAGATTATACAGCAATCAGATTGTATAGCCCCTTCAGCCATTATCTGTTTATTTGTGTTTGAAATATTCACGAGAAATACATCTGCCGTATGACACGCAGTTTGGACAGAGGGGAAAGGCTGTGAGGAGTAAAAATCAGAGCAGGAATGAGAGGTGCCGGATGCAGTTAAAGGATTAGTCAATGCCATCCCTCTCTCTCTGATTCTCCAGCTGGATCCCTGGATGTGTGGGTGTACGGGCACAAAGCAGGTGAAGTGATGATGGTGAATGCTTCTCAGCAGCTGCATTAATTACGTAAAAGCGCCGGATGCAAGTGCCGAAATGGCAGAGGAGGCAATCTATTCTGGAAGGGGGGGGATGACGGTGCGGTGTAGTAAATGTGAAATTTACTTTTAGTGGCATGTGGGGGTAGCAACTTCTCTGTTTGCAACAGAAAATTTTAAGAGGAGATAGCGAGGAGGAGAGGGGTGATGAGCTGGAGAAGGGGGGGGGTGCCCAGCACTGAGGCTGAGGGATATTTGTGATTTATCGGCAGATAAAAAGAATAAAGAGTAAAATGTTC
>JBAFSZ010016502.1:0-11690 GCA_036919955.1 Melanotaenia pygmaea
TTTCACCAAATGTAGACATTTTTAAATCCAGGTTAAAAACATTTCTTTTCTCATGCGCCTATGCATGAAGTCTGCACAGTAACTTTTTAACTTATCTTACATTTAATCATTTTGATGTAATTTATTATTTTATTGTGATTATGTGTTGATGCCTTTTACTATTTCTAAATATCTGTCATGTCTTTGTTTTATGTAAAGCACTTTGAATTGTCCTGTACATGAAATGTGCTATGTAAATAAACTGCCTTGCCTTATTTTTATTGCTATTATTATTATTGCATTTGCAAACATGCAGTTCTCCTTTTTGTTTATTTTTCATGCAGTACTTGGTACCTTGGTACCTGTCAATGGTTGTCCACCTTTTGTTTGCTGTAAAGGACAATAATTTATGCATGTGGAACTTAGTACTTTCTTTTTATGCCTCTTTGGTTTTTCTTGTTCACATCTTTAAAACATTATGTAAAGGTTTACCGTGGCTGTGCATTGTGTGCAAATTAAAATGACACTGTATATGTGTGTGGTTTCTAAGGTAGTACTACTGGCTTAAGTGCTGCATAATTAAAGAGTTTTTTTTTTTTTTATTCATTTTTTTTCATTTAGAAATTTAGCCTCCTCCAGGCTTCATGCGCAGGTGGCTCTAAGATAACACCAGCTCTCAGTGGCAGGATTAGCCTAACTGCAGCTATTCTAACATTTGTTTTCTAAATCCAAAGTTTTATTGTTTGTCATGATTTTCTGGCAGGGAACAGACTCTGTACAATTTAAGCTTGTGGGATAAATAGAATTTAGATGTCATTAAAAAATAGCTTTGATGCAGATTTAAATGTTTATTTGAAGCTGCTCGAACTTGTTTTTTTTTAAGTTACAGGGTTTCATCTTAGCCCACATACATCCAGAAGCTTCTAAACAAAGGTGTAAGAAAATACAGAGAAGTAATGAGGCACCATGAACTCTCACTATAGTTACTTCTTTAGTGTATATGCTACCACCCACATCCCACATAATCATCTACTGTAATACCCTATTTTTGTACAATGATCCAAGTTTTTTCTGTGCTTTTGTTTCATCTAATAGCAGACTGTAAGTTTTCTCCATGAGATGTGAGTCTCTTGTTTTTTTCTGGGTCCTTCAGAGAGTGAAGCTAAACTAGAGTGAGAGAGATGGGTCACCTCGGGGCTTCTCACTGGCACATCACAGCATTCATCCCTGGCAGGGATATCCTTCTCTCCCCTACTTAGTGCTCTACAGAACTGACCTCCACCTCTTGGACCGTGGTCGCTGCAGGCCCACAGCTGATGGGAACCTCATGGCTTCAAATCTGGGAACGCTGCCAGTAAGAGAGCTGCTATTGTGAGAGATCATTAGGAGGAGAGGAGAGGGCAGCTTAGAACTATGATTTCTATGATTTTCTCCTTTTTGGCCAACAGCAGTCCACATGGACCTTATGCTTCGTGATATGCTGGGGAGGGCTGCAACAAAAACTCAGGGCTTTTTCTTCTGAACCACTAGCTTTACCACCTGATGACATAGTTATTCTGCAGATTTGATTTTACCGATAGCCGTCAATTAGCTTCACACATTTAGACCTTACAGATTGGATAAAGAAAGTCTTCAAATGGGATTCATATGCAATTTCTTTTCCTTTAGTGTATCAGATTCATTATATCAAAAGCTCCTACACATTTATAGCTCTCTCTCTCTCTCTCTCTCTCACTCTCTCTCTCTCTCTATATATATATATATATATATATATATATATTTTTTTTTTTTTTTGACTCCATGGATATTGAACAGTTGGCTAAATCAAGCATAACAGTTAAAATATTTTTAATGTCTGCTTCAGTACATCTGTTTAAATTTGGATTTATTACAGAAATCTTCAGCAAATGGCCTGAAAATATGAGTTTGAACAAATATCTTCATATTCAATGATGACTTTTCCCTTAGGGGGATTCATAAACTATTTTTCATTTTATATCTCTCAATTTCGATCTGAACGGTGGGATATTTACTTTCATAGCTGGCTGCTGAAAAGTGGATGAGGAAAAAAAAAAGTCAAACATTTCATCCTGGCTTGCACATGTCTGTTGTGCATCTTACACATTTAGGGCTGTTTGCATGATACATAAATCCGATTATAACTTTAAAAGCTTGAGATAAAACTATTTAAAATTTAGATGGATATATTTCTAGCAAAATGAGGGTTACAACTACGTACAATGTCCGCAGTAAAATCAGGTCTGCAGGTCGGCATCGTGTTTTCTGGATAGGTTTGCATGTTACACTTATGACCACTGCTAATTTACACACACCTTATTGGGTAAAAATGACATTAGCAAAAACTGTAATCCCAATTTTAGCTTTGTACTTCTTTATTTGCTCAAGTTGTATCCTTCTTCATTAAATTAACCAGAATTTTAAGACTACTGAACTAACGAAGGCTAATTCTGCATCTGTCTTGTATCCGGTCTCTGAATTCTCTTCACCCAGTAAAAACCAGTCCAACACTGACTCTTATCTGTTACTCTGTCACTTTCTCTTTCTTTTCCTTGATTCCTCCGATCATGTCCTCTTGGGTTTCTTTTTTTCATGATGATCTGGGCTGGAACACAAAGTTTTAAAGTGGTTTTACAGCCTCGATGACTCCAGGAATTTACATAATGAATGTGCCATCAAAACAAGTCGGAATCACAGATCTTTAAGGCCTGAAACTCAGGCGGTGTTGCTTTAGTAGATAGCAACTTCCATTTTGAGATAAACTTTGCTGTGTCAAATCAAAAGGATCAGCAAGGCAGACATGTGTGTCACAAAGTTTTGAAACTTTACACAGTGGAGCCAAATAACGCTTCCAGAAAATAGTTTTTTAAAAAGGTGAAGTGTTGCATTGTGGGTAAATGTTCAGTCACAGGCTCCAAGAGGGAGTTGAAGGCGTTACTGTTTTGTGTTTTGTTTTTTGTTTTTTTTTTTGTCTTGACATACTCTTCCCCTGCCTTTGGCTCCCTAGTAGCCTTCTTTGCTATTTTCCTGTTTCAAATGTAAATGAGACTTGTCAAAGCAATGGCTACATACTGTTTTTTGGTGGCTTTTATACCAGTTGTCAGGGAAAGGAAAGGGGATGGCTGCATTATCTATACTAATACAGTCTGCCTTGTCACAGATGTACTAGAAATGTACTTTTAGGGGAAACTAAGATACTAAAAAAGTGAAAAAAAGGACAATTCAGGGGTCACAGCTTACTTTTAAGGGTACCACAATGGGGTTTATTACTATTTAACTTTGAACCTCTGTAATTGCAGTGACAATAAATCATTCAGTGACATTAAAACACAATGAAAACAAAAGAAAAGATATAGGTTACATTATAATAAAATACAAATAATCATTTGTACAATAAATTTATTAAACTTGCATTCTTCTGTTCATCTTTTGCACACATTTTTCTTTGTTTCGGCTAATTTGTTATGGTCTCTTTGCAGTGTTTCGGTTGCTGTTCACGGCGGGACGCCATCTAAAGCTCCAGAAATAAAACATTTCAGCCTCATATAGACACTATCCACAGATGAGTTATACCTTGTTATCTTCAGCCAGCATACTCTACAATCCCCTTTCTCTCATGCACATTTTCTTCATCTTTCCCCCCTTTTTCTCCACAGACAGGTTACATAAGGTATTATAGTTTTTATTCCCAACCTTCCCACTGTTCTCACACATCTCCCCTCTCATCTAAGGGTCTCTAATCATAATCTCCCAGAGTTATCTTACACATTCATGACAGCTGAAGTTTTGCAGAAGAGTGGAAAAGGGTGATTTTTTTCCTTTCTTTTTTTTTTTTTTCTTCTTTTTGGTAAGAAGCAATGCCCTAGTTTTTGTGCCGATACTGAATTTCCATCTTTACCCAGGGCAAAAGTAGAGGAAATATTCAAGCATATGCATTGAAAACTCAGTACCTAAATCAAAAGAGCTTTTTCCTGTGATGTGCGTTTTCCATCAAAGAAAGTGCTGAGATAGACAGTGTTTTTGCTCCGTGTTTGCACCCGTCTCCCCAGGGGGAATGTGTTATGAGGAGCCTCTCAGGTGTCTCATGGGTGCGCAGTGTTGCCTTGTTACAAAAATGGCTGTTGCTCACATGGAAAATATGTCAAGGATAACCTTATTCTGAAATGCATCTATTGGATATCAATAAAGCATTTTTTTATTATTTCATCTGACAGTCTGCATGTTTTTTTACAGATCAGGTAATCTGTACATCAGTTCCTTACCTACCTCAACAGCTGTGTCTGATTCACTTTAAATTTGACAGGTGTCTTTTGGGAGACACAAGTGAAAGCTATTTTGTTTTATAACTGAGTATCTTCTGTTACCTGGTAAGTTAAGGCAAAGTTAACTTGTTTTGTAGCAGACTATTTAATTTCATCTGAACAGAAATCCAAATGTTTGTAAGCATCCTTGAAAGTGAAAGCTCTGACTGTTCACCAGCAAGAAAAGAATTCTGCATCTGCTGGTTTAATACAGTACAAAGGTAAAATATGAAATAGGCACATGACAAGTCATTGCATGTGGTTTGAAGTACATGTTTTGTGCCATTTTTTCATTCAAGGCAGCAAAACTTTCATATTATTGTATTTGAGTCAGGGGTTCTTTTGTTTCTGCTTCATGTTTTTGCTGTTTGCAGATGAAAACAGTCGTTACCTGCTGAGCCAGAAAAAGTCGATTTTTAACATGTGGTAGACGATGCAAAAAGGGTTTATTTTAGATAGAGCCATGTTTTTCTAAGCCTAAGCAGTTAGATTTGAAACCTGAAGCTAACCACACAACACGGGAAATAGATTCACAACCTTGCTGTTTTTCACTTGCCTCTTTTTATTTATTTGCTCAACTTTAAGTATTTAAACTAGTTTGGTTGATTTAAGAGCGAAAAAACACTAGTGAATATCCATTAATTCCAAAGGCACAGTCTTTTTAAACTAATTTAAAATGCCTTCGTTTAATGGCAGAGTTGTAATGACCTGTAAACACATTCTGACTTTTGTAGATAGAACGTAATATAAACCTTTCTATTAGAAACATTGAAAGGCAAAGTAAACTCAATCAAATTGAACCATTTTATTTTTTCTAAAATGAGGATACAGTATATCCAGAAATGGGTCTTTGTAATCTGTTTCACTGCTGAGAAAAGGTAGTTAACAGAAAAACGTTTGTACTAAGTCAGTATGATTGTATTACGATTGTTGAGGCTTATTAAATTGGTTTTAAAATCAAGTGCCCTATATTTTTTATACATTTAAGTATATGCCTATCCTTTCTAAAGACCACCTCAAATGAATTCATGCAATCATAAGTTCTATAACCAACAATACTTTAAAAAAGAAAAAAAAAAAGACTGCCATTCTGGACCAGGATCAACTCCAGTCTTTGAGGGCTGCAGTCCTGCAGGTTTTAGATGTTTCCCTTCTTCAACACACCTGATTCAAATTGAATTGCTTCCCTCAACAGCTTGTTGTCAAGTTCTGCCCATCCGCATTGACCCATTAATCTGATTCAGGTGTGCAGGAGAAGGACACGTCTAAACCTGCAGACTGCAGCACTTGAGGACCAACTTTGCCTAATCTTGTCTGTCAACAAAAGTATATTGATGGACTTGGGCCTGATGAGGACTTAAACCAGGACATACAGTGCAGTAAAACGCTCCCAGTTAAAGACCTGTGGGAGATGTTTGGCCGCAGGTTCTGTTGGAGTCTGATTTTACTGCCAGAACCAGAATTCAGGCTTTTGTGGCTCATGTCAAGAGCAGTAGGCTCCTTGAAGAAGCGCAATAAGATTTCATAAAAGTCAAGGTATGATTTTAATGTTTTGGTGTTCTTCTTTTTATAGATTTATAATGGAAAGGTTATCCATATCACAGATCTGTGAACTCAGGATAAATCTATAAATAATGAAAGAAAGTATACACATTTTTTTTAGTAGCAAAGGTTTTATTACTTTATTAATTTGGGATTATTATTAAACACATGGGTAGTGCCCCCATAAAAGAAAGGTGGCCGAATGCCCTTAAATATTCTCCTGCTGGTATTCACTCGTGCTCTGAATTTCTTGGTGAATTGTATGATTGTACTCTCCCACAGTAATAAGAAAAATCTAACTCATATTGGCTATTTTTACTCTTTATTTATTATGTTAACAGTATGGTGGAAGATCCATACACAGCCACGACTTGGTACCCCCTCTTCATGCTGGTCACCAGTCTGGTCACATTTTTTCCATGGGATGATATCCCATCCCTCAACCAGGAGTTGTTGAAGGCCAGTCAGTGTGTTTGTGTGTGTCAAGCTGATCCCAGTTGGGTTGAGATCTGGACTCACAGTAGGCCAGTTCATCCTTCTTACTCCTAAATTCTAGAGATGATGATCATTTACATTAACGTACCTACTTAACAAACCAAATGGATGCAGATTCTGTAATTTCCAAAAGGATTCTTTGGTTTTGTTTCCATTTCAACTCAGCTTTTTACTTCTTTTTTTCTCTCTCTCTCAAGAGAAACGTTGGATTTAACTGCTTTGGTTTGGTCCTTTGTCCACATTGTCATTTAAATTAGTCTTTTTATTTTTTTATTTTATTTATTTTTTTACATTAAACTTTTATGTGCAACTTTATGCTCCCATCTTGACCATCTTGAGAAAAGAGACTACACATCCTTATGGGAATTTCTGGCCTAAATAAGCAGCTAAATAAAAAAAGATTATCATGTTCATTAATGCATTTTAGCCTCATGACTTGTGAACAAATCTTTCATCAGACTCTCAGATTTTCTTTTATTGATTTTGTTATGCATTATAGATTTTAAAGTCACCAAATTCTTCACATTTCCTCATTTTCACAACAGAAAAAAATCTCAAAAATATATTTTAATGTATTTTGTGTTATATTTTGTTCCCTTTTGTTAACATTACACAACTTGTCCCATCCTTTCTACCACCATGCCTGTTGGTATCTAATTTAGTCAAAACAGACTTCAGTTCTTCTGCTTTAACAATATTATGAGACAGTTTGTATTTATTTTAAATTATATCTGGGTTTTTTTATTTTATTCGCAACCATTGCATTTGATTTTTATTTACATAATATACTGTTCACATTTCTTAGAAAAAGGGTTTGTCTCATTAAAGATGACAACAAAACAATTTTCTTATATGTCTTGTTTTTTACCCATTCTAGAACTTTTATTTTGAACTTTGAACTTTTATTTTGAATTTTAATTTTGAACTAAAATTGAGGTTTATGTAAATTTAAAAGCCTACAAATATGTGGACCTAATTTGTCTTTAATGCATCTAGCAGTTGTCTAAAAAACAAAAAATGGCAATGCCATGGTGACGTAGCAGGGAACTGGCAAATTGTCACGGCTTCATCATCCCAGTCTCCTCTTGTGTCCAACCAGCTGACATCTACTTGGAGAGTTATCTGCTCAAACCAATATTTGTTTCAGAATATGATGCTTTCCTCTCATTTACTGCCCACCAGCCTAGAAAAACAGAGATGAGGGGAATGAGAAGCCTGGCAAATTCAACTGTCGCCTGCAGCTTGAAGACACAAGAGATTTTGTTATTAGTATGTATAGCAAACATTTTGACATTGTTTTGACTTTGACTAAATGGCTAGCAATTACAAGTCATTTTGCATCAGAAATATTGGAAAGTTTGTAGCTGTAAGGCATTTAAAACAGGAAGCCATTTGTCAAGTATTACACTGAAGTGGTACTCCAGTGGAAAAACAGGCTTTAACACAAGAACTGCAGTTATATTACAAATATTCTAGAGGCCATCATCATGAAAGTGGTCATCAAACCTCATTTAACATGTCATAATTATTGAATTTCGTAGTAATAAAAATGTTCAGGTCACTTTGGCATGGAAACGTAAATCTGTCATGTATTATCATATAAATGCTGTAAAAGTTGGCATTCATGACAAGAAACTTTTTAAAACCTTATAATTATGTTATAATGCCTTAGATTGTGTTGTATTATGATCTTCATGTTACTAAAATGAAGAAATGAATCTTTGACGTGCTGCTTACAGTTTTCAGAGTAGATAAGAAATTAACTTTCAGCAAAAGTTTCTCTGACAATTAAAATGGATATAAGGACACACACCCGTATTCCCGGTGTGACCCCAAGCTCAACAAGCTCAGGATGGTTGACCTGATTGCATGACAGCAGAGACACGGTGAACCAAATCTGAGCCGTTTCAGAAAACTTGCTTGACTTTTTCATCAACCTGCAGCTGTCCATTGATGGACTTTTAAAATATATGTTTTCAAAAGTAAATGTATTAATAATAACATTTATCTTGCATTTGATTTTTCCTTCTTTTCCTTCAAGGTAAAAACTGACCTATAGAAACAATTCATGCACCAATATAATTCCCAGGAATATTCAGTCCCTCCCTCCCAATGTAATGGTAAGGGGAAACACTAATAATAATAAACAGAACAAAATTTTTGGATTAAATGCCCCAGAAAGAGAGAATATAAAGAGAATAAAATAGGGCCAAGAACTGATCCCTGAGAAACACCAAAAGACAAAGTTACCAAGAAGCTCCATCATCAACAACAGAAAAATAAAAATTGGCTCAGAAAGTTTAGAAGAAAACTACTTTAAAGCTACACCTGAGATTATTAGCAATTTTTCTAATTGATCAGTGAGAGTAGAATAGCCAGCACTATTAAAATATGCAGGCAAATCTTAAAGATTTCATCACAATGTATGGGTATGAGAAAATAAATCATAACTACAGTATAAAGGGAGCTGTCTCAGTGTTGTTTTTGGTAGAAAAATGACAAGTGATTGACATAAATCAAATATTTCTATCACCGTACTTTTAACAGTCTGTGTAGCTTTAGATCAGAAAAGCTTTAAAGGTACCATATTATGCAAAATTCACCTTCTAAAGGTTTTCTAACAGTCATGTGTTTCCTCATAACCTGTGTATGAGGCCCCAAAATGAGAAAATTCTGTCTCCTCTCTCTCTTGCTTGCTCCACTTTTTAGCAAATGTATGCTCAAACAGGTGAGTCTTTCCCTTTGTGACCTCGCAAATGGATGTAACCACTCCCCCTGGCCCTTTAAAATCACAGAGCAGACACCAGTGAAAGCCGGATCTTCTTCCAGAGAGGGGCGTGGACAGGCCCCACTCGTGAACATTTAAAGGTTCAGACACAGATACAGCCCGTTATCATTAGAGCTCACTAGAGCTACCTTTAGAATGACTGAAATTAAAGACCAAGGCTGAATTTTGGGTATTTGAAATCAATGTTGTTGGACCTTTTAAACCCATATGAAACGTTGAAAAATGTATAATATGGGACCTTTAATGAAATCTGATAAGTAAAGGTTTGCTTCCCAGTCTGCTTTCAAAAGCACCTGCAGTCTGAGAGAGAAGTACTGTTTTAGGAAATATAAGATCCTTTTCAGTGGAGCTTGCTCCTGATTAACTTAGTTTGCAAGTAGAATGAAGTAAGTATAATCGTGGTCTGTCACATGGTCCACTAATTGATGAGTCTTCAGCTTGTTTCATCTCAGCTCTAAGATGCCTAATTTGATCCAGCCTACAAAACTTTCCACACTGAGCACAAACGCTGTCTCTTTATATTTTAAGGAGGGCAGTCTAGACCTATTTGTTACGTGTTTTTCAGAATCCATGCTTCCTAACAATCAACTGCTGCAGCAATTAGCCTTTGCTTCAGCTTAGTGGGGTCTCATTGTTCAGTCTCCCTGCCTTCCATCTGGATCTCAGCAAGTAGAAAGCAGTTCAATCAGTTTGACATCAGATGACCGACTTGCCCAAATAACAAGCACCACCATGTTTGACAGATGAGGTCGCTTTGGGTCATAAAGGCTTGTTTTTTTTTTCTTCTTCCTCTTTCATTGCATTCTTCTCAGTCCATCTATTTGATGCAGGTTGATGTTTGTTTTGTCAGTCCATCAAATTGAAATGAGGCTCACCAGGTGTTTGCACCATGTGTTGAATTCTCAGCGATACTGTGCATGGAGTCTTGACAGATGACAAGACTAACATTTATTCTTGGCTCATTCCGTAGTCATAAAGGGATTCTCCATCACCCTGCAAATGACTCTGTCATTGTCCACAAAGTTTTTCTTTTCATTTAGTCATGTTTTTTTTGTTTTTCTTTTCTTTTTTTTGCAGGTTAACTGTATGCACTAGACTTTCAGGGTGTACTTATACTTCCCCTCCTCATGTTGACATCAAACAGCCTCTGACTTACATATGAGTTCTTTGTGTGAGAATTTCTGAAATAAAACACAGCTTCCCACAAAGCATTACTAGACAATTATGTCTCAACCATTGCAAATTAGGGACTCAGTTATGGGGTTTTTCTTCATTTGAAATAAATCTGCTTAAACTGAAGACAAAAATGGTAAAAGTTTGTGGAGAACATAAAAAAAGGATTTTTTTTTTCAGAATGAATTAGATGAAGAAAGTCTAGAAAGGGCAAAAGTAAGACAGTCAACAAAGTGCTGAAGTACAAGAGATAAAAATCTGCCTTCATTCACACACTCACTAAAGTTTAAAACAGTCTGACAATGGCTGGCATCCAGAGAACAGAAGTTATGTGCAACATCCTGAAGCCACCTTTAAACGATAGTTTGGGTGGTGTAAATGCAATGGCCGGTACAGCTCAACGAACAGCTGGTTGATTATTCAGGATTAGGTTTGTTGGCCCATTCCAGATAATCACCTCAGCTTAGACCATCGTCAAGTCAACATTACCGGATGGTAGAAAACTACTCTGTGTCTTAAGACCCCTTTTTCCTCAACATGCTAATAAGCTGCATTAATACAATGGAACAGGAATCCCAAGAGAGACGAGCTTTACAAGACAGCAGGTCATCCACCCAGTCAAAGTACAGAAATCAACTGCAGAAAACATAGCTTGTTTAGCATTTGTGGCAATTAATGATAACTTAATTCTGCATTTATACTTAATTTTGCATATACAGAGTTATCTAGCATACTGCAGCCTTTTTTACTTTGCTTCATAAAACCTGCTAACATCTGTTTTTTTTTTTTTTTTTTTTTTTTTTCTGAGTAATTGGAAACAGCAGCATCCAGGTGCTATCTTGCTCAATGCTCTGTTCAAGATTAAATCTCACTTTTTCTTTAAAGAAAAAAAATACATCAGATGTAACGTGTCTTCTGGAGGTCGTTAAACTGACAGCAACAAGTTGAGGAAAAAGTAATTTGATTAATTATACCTGTTGGCAAGACAGCTGGCAGCTCCATCTCAGTCTCCCAGGAAGAGCTGATGCTCTGTGATCCTGTCAAAAAAAAGTACTCATGGAAGCTGTGGTCTACCACAGCTCTTCCCCTGAGAGGTACTGGTACTTACTGGATTTAACCCTAGTTCTGTGTTCAGCACTGAGGGTAAAATATTCTTCTATTGGCAACTGAAAGGATGGCTTGGTTTAATTGGTGTATCTGTTTAAAATGTAAAGAAAAATAAAGACTTGTTCAAACACTTCTGACATAAAGACAGAATTATATATATATATATATATATATATATATATATATATATATATATAACAACTGTGAAACTTTTTGTATTGTTTTTGTTCGTTGTTTGCAGTCTTCCACGAACAAACCTAAAACACAGCTGTTGCTGCTCGCTGTAT
>JBAFSZ010016504.1:0-11463 GCA_036919955.1 Melanotaenia pygmaea
AGATAGATAGATAGATAGATAGATAGATAGATAGATAGATAGATAGATAGATAGATAGATAGATAGATAGATCTGGAATTCAGCTAGAAGCAGGTGAAATCATTGGGAAAAAATCCATTCCCAAAAGCTTAAAAGGTGGATAAGTTATTTATTAATGGGCAGCTGTATCACTCCGTGGCTCTACTTATGTAATCTTCCTACATTCTCACTATTTTGTGGAAATGCAAAAAAGCCACCCTAAGCGATCATTTAGTTAACAGTAAATCCACTGCCCTTGTGACAGTGCTCTTGTACATACGTAGGTTGGGTTTTGTTTTGTTTTCCCTGTCCCCTCTGTTGATTAGTTATTTGCAGGGATTCATGGGTGGAGTCCATCAAGGTGATCTGGAGCACTGAGCCAGTTCTCCTTAAAGTTGATGAGAAGTTGATCGAATTATTTCTTCATTTTCTTCCACAAGCTAATAAACACACTGAACCATACTGGACTCCATTGCTGTTTTTAAACCGAAAATACCTACTGAACTGAAGTGAACTATCACCCACTATACTCGAGTGTGAGAGTAAACTCACCAGGGTCAGCTATGCCATAAATGACTGCACATAGACACTACTAAAGCATAAATCTACCTTAAGTCTGTGGGAAAGTAGGACCCGCCTGTGTGGGAAACTAGTATGCATTCTTAATGTTGGAAAGTAATACTTTTTAGGGGTTTTCTTTCTTCAGTTGGTAACCCCAACATGATAGTTTAGACAAGGAGTGGAAATCCAGTGGTAATTAGGAAATTAATTGTGTTTTGTTCTGACTAAATATAATGGTAAATTTTCTTCTATCCTATCTTCTATCATATAAAAAAGGGGTTAGAGTCCCCTGAAGTGAAAGGGGTTAGAGACCCAGTAAAATTTAAAGGGTTTGAAATTGGCCAACATCTGTGCAGACATCAAATTGACCTGGTTGAATGCTTTGCCTCTAGCTCTTATGGCTAAAAGTTCCTCTGTTGTAGGAGCCATAAAACTTTTTTGGAGAAATGAGCACTGGGTGGATGATTTGTTTTACTTTGGTTGTCATGGTGATTTGCAGCATGGAGTCACCTGGATGTGGTAGGTGATGGGAGGAACTGCTAAGAAGGAGTTGTCAGTCAGTCACAGGTGGTTTTGCCAGAGAGAAGAGGGCTGGGTAGCCGTAATTTTTGTTGACCGTTGAACTTATTCGGTAAACTTGTATGCTAACACGCTGAGCTGGATAGACCAGAGTATATGTAAAGTCCATATAAATGATCACATGTCAAGTAAAACAAGTTTATTGCTGCATCCTGCAAACATGAGCGACGATCAATAAAGGAAACAACGCATCAGTTTGAAGAGCGTTTTCTTTGTGGACATGGACAGCGCGTCAGACAAAGATTCATTTCCACATTTGGACTTCCAAAAGTAGTGCAGACAGATCAGGGGAGTAACTTTATGTCAAGGATATTTAAGAAAACTCTGGCAGAACTAAATATTAAACTACCATCCCGAAAGCCAGGGGGCGTTAGAAAGGTGGCATCAGACGGTAAAAGCCATGTTACGTAAGTATTGTTATCAGGAAATAAAAGACTGGGATGAAGGTCTCCCTTTTATAATGTTTGCAGCCCATGAAGCCCCACAGGAATCTCTAGGGTTTAATCCGTCCGAACTCGTCTTCGGACACAAACTTTGAGGACCCTTGAAAACTTTAAAAGAAAAACTCCTTGATAGCACAACCCCGGCTCATCAGAATGTATTAGATTACGTGTCCTCTTTTCGCGAATGCTTGCACCGTTCTAGAACCTTCGCTGCGACTGCATTGCAGACAGCGCAGTTTAAGATGAAACGCCGTTACGATAAACGGACTACTGTTCGTGAGTTAGAAGTTGGTGACCAAGTCCTAGTACTGCTCCCCGTGCCTGGTGCAGCACTAAGTGCAAAATTCACAGGACCTTATGAAATAAAACATCATCTCAGTAAAATGGATTACGTCATTTACACACCCAATCGCAAACGCAAAACTCACGCCTGTCACATCAATATTTTCAAGGCTTATATATCCCGCAAACCCACGAAAGCGACAGAACAATCAGCTGTTGTAGCTTCCGGAGATGCTACAAGTTGTCAAACAGCTCTTACTTTAGTGGACCCCCTCGAACCGGAAACAACGCTGTTGGACCGCATAGGATCGCGCTTGACACCGCGGCTGACAAATGCGGAGGCACTGAATGTGTTCCTGTCCACAGTAGAGTATTTGCCTGCTGTTCAGAAAGCTGATCTCCTTGCGTTAGTTGACAGATTCCGTTCAATATTTCAGGATGTTCCTTCCCAAACACAAGTAATCCAACATGACATAGATGTAGGGACATCCCGCCCAATTAAACAGCACCCATATAGATGTAACCCTGGGAAAAGAGCACAAATGAAACAGGAAACAGCCTATCTGCTGCAAAATGGCTTTGCGATCCCCAGTTCCAGTCCATGGAGTTCACCGTGTCTGGTTGAATCTAAACCAGATGGTTCGCCACGTTTTATAACTGACTATCGGAAAGTAAATGCAGTGACAGTTATGGATGCGTATCCTCTACCACGGATAGACGATTGTGTGGATACAATAGGTACGGCAAAGTTTGTCAGCAAATTAGATTTGTTGAAAGGATACTGGCAAGTTCCTCTCACCCCGCGTGCTTCGTTAATCTCTGCTTTTGTCACGCCCGACAACTTTCTACAGTACACAGTTATGGCCTTTGGCATGTGTAATGCCCCTGCCACATTTCAATGACTAGTCAATACTTTGTTTTCTGATCTCCCATTTTGTTCTGCTTATTTAGATGATGTTGTTGTGTTCACTGACACTTGGGAGGATCATGTAGTAGCGTTGGAGACGATATTTTCAAGTTTGGCAAATGCCAACCTCCCCCTTAACCTTGCAAAATGCGAGTTTGGTCAGGCGACCGTCACGTATCTGGGGAGACAGGTAGGACAGGGGGTGGTGCGCCCAGTTGAATCCAAAATTAGAACCATCACCCACTTTCCCATACCAGAAGACAGGAAGGCTCTGCTCCGGTTTCTGGGTATGGCTGGTTATTATCGGAACTTCTGTAGAAACTACTCCACTGTAGTTGAACCATTAACGTCCTTAACAAGTCCAAAGCAAGATTATACGTGGACCCCAAAATGCCAACACGCGTTTGAAAGTGTTAAAACCCTTCTTAAGAGTGTACCCGTGTTAGCCGCCCCAAACTTGAGTAAACCGTTTAAGCTGGACATAGACGGTGCTGTGGGGGCAGGCACCGTGCTCCTCCAGTCTGGTGATGATGGGATTGATCACCCCATCTGCTATTTCTCCCACAATTTAGGCAGGCACCAGTTACACTACTCCACCATTGAGAAGGAGACGTTATCGTTATTATTGGCACTCCAGCCCTTCAGTGCGTACTTGGGATCCTCCCCTGTGCCCATTCAAGTGTTCACAGACCACAATCCGTTGACATTTCTACATCACATGTACAACCATAACCAGATGTTAATGCGATGGGCTCTTATCTTGCAGGAATTCGACTTAGAGATTACGCATAAAAAGGGTGTAGACAACCTTTTTGTGGAGGCCCTATCCCGTGTGTAGGACTGTTGAGATGTGCTTATGCATTTGTGTTCTAACCTTTGTTTTTTATATGAAGAGGCTTTGGAGAATCTGGAGCCAGATTTTAAGGGAGGGGGTGTTACAGCCCTAGCCTTCTGTGATTGGCTATCGGGCCTGTCACTCTGCACAGTCATGCGGAAGTGGAGGTGCTGAGGCTCTAGCCATCTGGGATTGGTCGCCAGGCCTGTCACTCAAGTGGACCTGTGACAACGACGTTCCTCCCTCCTCTTCTGCCACGCTGATTCGCTGCTGCTGCTCCTGCACTCCACAGCTGCTGTTCATCCGGATGATTGCTCATAGCTAAATAGAGGACTTCACCTTTCTTCGGGAGCTGTGTCATTAGGGCACAGTTCGCTTCGTTGTTGGTTCTCTGAGTAGCTTGTATTTGACTGTTAGCGAGTAACATTGTTTTGGGTGATTGTGACATTTTGTGGTTGGGATCAGTGGATCCCTTAAGTGCTATTCACGTTCACAGTATTCCGGGTTCCTTTGTTATCTTCTGACAGTGCAACAGAGGTTTTGGCTTTGTTTTGTTTGTGTTGTTACGAACCCGTTTTGTTTCAAGTATTTGTTCTGTTTCTTCTCAGTACGGTGGTTTTAGGGGATTCTCAATAGGAGTATCTCCTCACTTTGTGTTATTAGGATTTAGTGTTTGCATTCATATCATAGTTGTTTTATGGTTAAGTTTCCTTTGTGTTATTGTATAAAGCTCCATTGTTTTGTTTTGCTTGTTGTTTAGCCTGAAAAGGAGTTTGTAAAAGGTTTGTATATAGCATTTCTGCAATTAAATTATTATACAAGATACCATTTTCTTTGTGGTATATTCTGTTACTGGTCCTGTTGTGCCCCTGCATACAGGACGGGGCCATAACATAGACAGAACCCATCCTTTTGCCTCAATGGTGACTGTGGAAGTCACTAAATCTGTAAATAGTAATACAGAATTTTCACATTATGAAGTAATGTTTGCAAGAAAAATGCCAGTACCAGGGTCATTAGCACTTAGAGGAGACCCCATGGACCTGAATAAATTGACTCATAAACACTACTATGGTTCACTGACTGCATTGGCAGCATATCTCTCCACACAGGATGAACATCGGAGCAACCAAATGATCAGGAGGTGACCTAGTGAAAATGGGTCTGGTTAAAGGTGATAAAAAGAAAGTGGACTGAACCTAGATGGACTGGTCCATTTGAAGTGACTGAGGCAATATTGCATTCAGTCAGACTAAAGAGTAAAGGTGACACTTGGTATCATCTTAATCAGTGTGCTCCAGCAGACTCACTACAGAGATCTTTGAAGAAGTCAGAGCACAGCTGCCGGATGTGTAACTCTACCTGGAGGAGGTGGTGCCAGAGGAGTTGTTTCCCCATGTTTGGGATTTTTCTTTGGACTGGTATTAATTGTGTATGTAGTGTTGTTACCTATTTTCCTTCAGGAAATTAAACTGACCACTCCTTCATCCAGGGGAGACACCATAGGAACAAAGAAGCTCTACTAGACCACCCCAGATTGTGTTTTCAAAGGGTCTAACTGGTACTGCCAGAAAATATTTTTGTGATATAGTTACACGTGATTATGCAAATCAGACACAGTGGCAATGTTCTGAGAAATATATTTGTCATACTATAGAACCCTGGCCTCTGTGTCAGGAAAGGATCCCTTGGGTCAGTTTGGAATCAAGGTGATAGTGAATTTCACAGGTTCTAATCAGACTAAGCAGGATTCTGACCCATCTAAACTTCTTCTCCCACTAATAACTATATTTTTTCTCACAAAGTTAAAGTTGAAATGAGGATGCATCAAGTGAACATCTGGGTAACTGCAATGATGGCTCATGCTCACTCAGTCACCTCCTCCTCCTGTGTAGCCTTCTCTATTGCACGTCCAACTTTGCTGACCGTTTCGTCTGTGGCTAATTCTTCACTTATAGCTTGCATTCTGGAACTTCATCTGACTCAGAACCCATCTGCATCTTGTAAGTTTTTGGAAAAATTCTTTCCCTTAGCACCTGTGAAAACTGTCCCTCCGAGCTACACCCCCATTAAAGGTAATCACACCTGTTTTGTCAGGATAAATGATTCTGGAATGACGACTGGCAAATCCCTTCTTATGGAAGTTCTGTAATTCAAAATAAATAAATATATAAGAACTTAAATAAAAAATCAGATTATGAAGGGGAGTGTAATACCCATAAAGCTCCACTTGGCAATAAGGGAGAACAAGGGACTAACAAGATGGTGTCGGCGTGCATGGATAACCGTCTGTTGCTCTCCCTGTCTGTGCCTTCGCTGTTTTGTGCTTTGGCACTCTGCAATTGTTGCAACCCTAAAATGAACGGCTAGGGAGATGTTCTGCTGATTTTTCTGCAACATTTATTGAAAATAATTGCCCAAAGTTCAATACAAGCTGAAGTCGTTTTTCATCGTCTCACACATTTTCTTCTTCTACCCTTAAAGGGAAGTATACCGCTTCTCTCCTCTTAAAGGGGAAATACAATAATTTTTTTACTCTACCTAAAGGAAATGTATAACTGACTATTATAACAGAATGACCCAGATAAAACAATTGCAACAAACTAATTATTTTTACAATTATCTGGACATAACACTGCGAAATAAAAGAAACAATTCAGTGTGCTACACAATCAGAGTCTCTGCTGACGTATGATTTTCAGTTTCTTCTGGATCTCAGGAAAATGTGTGAGATTTATGCTTACCTGGTTTTAATGGGCAGAAGTAATTGCCCCCGCTGCTATTGGGCATTCCTGCTTACCAGTTTACGGTGCCAGCCCTCCTCCCACAGCAGAAACATTGCACACCCTCATTTTGCCTTTTCCTGCGTTTGGCTTATCAGTATCTAATATAGAAATATGCAACAGTGCTATCTCAGACCACATGCCAATAGTGTTTGATGCTGGACCATCTTGTGCTGCAGTTAAATCATGTGCCTCGCCACGGCACTGCAGGATTGTTAACTACCCCACTGCCTGTCTGGTTTCCAATGCTTTTAACCAGCTCCGTTCCTTCGGCCACCTTCATTTCTGATATCGAGGAGTTAAGCTTCTGGTTTCACTCCTCTTTTAGCAACATTCTGGACTCTGTGGCTCCGTTAAAGACTTTGAAGACCTGGTTTAATGAGAAGACCCGTTAAGCTGGGAGAGACAGCAGGTGAGCTGAATGTAAGTGAAGAAGGACAAACTGCAGGTCTCATTTCATATCTTGAGGAGATGTCAGCAACTTTATCAGGCCAATTTTAAAGAGGCAAATGAGAGCATGTCAAAAAATCTTGTATCTAATAATAATCCACGAGTGCTGTTTAAAACAATAGATTCTATCTTAAATGCTCCACAGACTGCATCATTAGAAGCCTCTCGTGAAAAGTGTAATATTAGACTGAATTTGTTTAGTGACAAGGTGGCAAATATAAGATCCGTCATTGCTCCTCCTTCCAACCTGTCAACTCTTGCCCCTAGTTCAGCTGTCTTGGGAAAGTTTGAGCCCGTGGCTCTGTCTAGATGAGGATGTTGTGATGGAAATTATTGTGTGAACAGGCCTAAATTTTATTAGAGCTGTCATAATTTGAAAACATGATTGTAATGCTTAAGATATGATGATCATGTGGCTTTTCATCCTTGTGGCCAGTTCTCTTGCAGCTTGCCCTTTTTCTGTCTACTAGCGGGGTGAAGTAAGGCTAAAAGGTCATGTATTGTCTCAAAGCTTGTCTAGTTTTGTTTTATGTAAAACTCTCTGCAAATAGTTCAGTTTTACGAAGAACTCTCTCTACGTTGCCCCTAGCAACAGCTATTAATAGAGATCTCCATCAAGTCATGATGATGATGATGACAGTTGGTAAAGGTGTGATCAGAAACCTATATACCTTTGTGACACTTCCTTGTTTGCTCAGAGAGATCTCGCTGCATGCTTGACTGCATGATTTTTTTTATATATTTCTCTTTGCTATAATAAATTTGTAAAAGACAGTTTGACTCGGCATCATTTTTGATTCTCCCACAAAGATTTTTTTCAGCACAATTTGGGGGCTCGTTCCAGGATTCCAAGTGAGTCCGCCGGTGTCGGGGACCGTGGGGGCTGATCACCTGAACCACAACTGTTCATCCTCAAACCTCAACTAGAAAGAGAGAGACGAGGACCACGGTCTTCGATTCTGGTCAATTGCGCTGGAATCAACGGACTCCAGTCTGGAAAAATCGGGTGAGAAGTATTATTGCCAAATTTTATTTTAGATTTAATAACAATTAATTTAAAACTGGAAATACAGAATTTAGAGGATTTAAGTAAAATCTGAATTAGTACAAATTTCTAAATGTACTGAAGAAATGAGTTCAAATCTTCTTGGTGCTTTGGTCAACTGCCTTCACTTTGATCATGATTGCTGTTCTTCACTTCTTTATAAGACTCTTTGTGTAAATAAGAAGAGATCAGGAAAAGGTGTGTGAATGCCAGAAACTCGTGTTGAGTAGATCAGCGGAGTGACGGAAACCTAACGGTGATAACACAAGCCACTTGCAGTTGCATTGAATCACACGGTTCTGGATTTTAGCCATAAAGTTTTGGTGTCAGAAAATCGAGTTAGTTCAATTTTCAAAACCGGGAACTCGGGACATAGCGTGCCATACCTCCCAGTTGGCCAAAACTAAGAATAGATTAAGACCTGTGAAGTTTTTTTAAACTAAGATCAGGCAAATAAGTCCTGTGAAGTATTTCACTAAGTATTATTACTGAGACCAGGCCAGAAATCCACCGAGTTCGGGCGTGGACAAGATCTGGTAACAGCGATAGTAATAAAATAAAGTCCTGTGAACCGTGGGTAACGGTAAGACCAGGCAGGGGAAGTCCTTTGAGTCAGACGTGACAAGATTATATATAAGGTTATAATGGGTAATTCAGGAGGAAAAGAACAGCAACATGACAAACCTGTGTCAAACCTTATTAATTTCATGAAAGCAAAGTATGGTGATGACTGCTGTAAATATGTCTATGTGTGGTGTGAAAAGTTCGGATTTCCTGATGGAGGTTCAGTAAGCCAAAATCAGCTGAAAATCCTGAGACAAAAATTGCAAACTGAGAAAGAAAAAATGTTAAAACAGAGAAGGAAGCTTAAATCAAGTGATTTAAATGTAATGTTTGAAATGGATGAATATTTGGAAAAAATGGGAAGAAGAGAGTGACGACAGACACAGAAGGTTGTGTCAGAAAGCCATGACATGTTTTAAAGTGACAAATGAAAAGAAGGAAAAAATTGATCTATGTAAAAGGTCCAAAATCTGGTCCTTCATCTTGTCTGTATCCTTCCACACAGGGTCTGTGGGGAACTGCAGCCGATCCATCTCTGGACTCCGCCTTTCCGCCTTACCAAAAAAACTTCGCCCCGCCGCCGTACAAAGATTCCCCACCCTCCAAGGAAAGCCCTGCCCCTGCCAGCTCCTCCTACGTCCCTCCCCCTGACAGCTCCTCCCCTGCCGTCTCCTCCTCGTCCCCTTCCTCCTCTGCCCAGACTGCCTCATCATCGTCCATTTCCATCTCTTCCACCCCAGCACGCCCCCCTCCTACCCTCCCTGCCTCCTTCAACAGCCCCCCAAGCCCCTTAGATGGTGGGATGATGACAAAAGCACAGACCAGACTGCTGGGTCCTGCCCCCCACATTCCACAGCTACCTATGGTCCAGGTTGCAGGCCCACAAGGAAAGCCTGTCTTTGTGTACCACCCATGGACTTCAGATGATGTCATCGTGGCATCCAAGCATCTCCCCAAGCCAGAGAAGGGAGGAGAGGTGATGGCCAAAGCCCTGATAGACTTTATCCGAGACTACACCCCCACCTCTTCTGAAATGGGCCGAGTAATGATCCATCTGCTCAGCACTGTCCAGTTTGGCCTCCTTCGCGACCAGTTCACCAACCATGTTCAGCCCAGTTCACCCAATTGGGAGAAGGCCAATGAAAAGGACGTACCTGCTCCCGGAGACGCAGAATACTAACGATGGGTGGTCCAGTTCATCACCAAGGTCCGAGATTCCTTCCCAGTGGCCTGTGACCTGTCTAAAGTCAACTTCTGCACCCAGAAACCAGATGAAGATGTAGAGGACTACATGATTCGCCTGCAGGAAGCTTTTGACAATGACAGTGGGCTTGAAAAACCTCAAGATTACCCAGGCCGGGAAGCGGGCCCCTACGAATGTCTGCTGAAACAACAGTTCCTCCAAGTTCTGATGAAGATACTGGCCAACCTGGTGAAAGACTCCTGCATTGGTTGGTCTGACCCCTCTTCCCGTATGGCTGACATCCTCCGCCACGCCAAACACCAGCAGAAACGTCAGAGAGAAAAAGACTCTGCTGAGCACAAGAAGCGCAAAGACACCGCCCTAAAAGCACAGCTTCACCTTCTCCAGCATGCCTCTAATCCCAATCCAGTCCCTGCAACACTGCCCCCTCCAGCTCTTCCTCCCACCAGAAGCCAGAATCCTCATTACCAGCCCCCTGGCCCACCTGGCGCCGGCTTCTATTGTGGAGGAACTGGACACTGGGCTCGAGAATGTCCACGCAAACCTCATAACCAACGAAGAGGCCGAGGGCGTGGTCGAGGAGGACCACGTAGAAATTGGTCTGACCAATGGCAGACTGCCCCACGTCGCCCCACCCATTCGGACTGATTGGTGACGCGAGGCGGAGCTTCAGTGAATGGTTCGACTGAAGGACCCTCCCAGCCCATTCCAGATAAGTTCCCACTCACAACACATACATTGACAATGCATTGTCCTTCCACTGAGAGCATTTTAAATTTGCCTTTATTCAATATGACTGTAAATGGAAAAACCTTGAGTTTATAGCAGACTCTGGTGCCACATACTCTGGGATACGAGCTTCTGACCTGCCAGGTACCAAATTAAGCGGACGCTACCTCTATTCAGTGGGGTCTAGCGGAACTGAAACCAAAGAACATTTCACTGCTTCCCCTACATGCCAAATCATCCCGACATCCTTTAAGCATTCCTTTCTGTTATCTGATTGCTGTCCTTTTAACCTTCTTGGCAGAGACCTCATGCTGACTTTAGGCCTCGAGCTCCGATAAACTCCCGGAGGGATGACTGTGTATTCCCCTGCCTCTCGATCTCATCTGTTGGTAAAACACCCTCTGACCTCCACTTTGTGTGTTTATCAGTGGTGGTTAAACTTTTCTAGCTCTGTTTCTTTGGTAAAGTTGGCACACGAACTCGTTTCACAGACTGCGAACTTCATGGATCCTGCCCACCTGCACTGTACGTCCCATGTGTCCCCTCAACCAGACAAGCCCTATGCTGACAGCGTCCTATCACAAGCTGAAGACAGATCGTCCACCACTACTCTCTACTGGTCACCCTCCTGCTGTGCCCTGTCAGTCTCTCTGACCCCAGATCAGTTCCCCTTTTTCCAAGTCCCTGATAGTGCTGCTTACATTTCTCTAGCTAAATCTTCCACTGACCAATAGCGTGACCTAGGTCCCTGGACGAAATCCTGCAACCAGGCTGCAGATTGGACAAGCACTCCTGATCCTACTGTCCAGTTTTCCCCTTCTTTGGCCGTGTGCTGCATGCCTCTCATCCAGACTGTCCACACTCTTCTGTTCAGGCTCTCCAGACCTCACCTACCCCTCTCCTTCTATCCTACCACTCTTCTCCTGAACCTGACTTAGAAGCAGCCCTAACTACAGTTCCTCCACATGTTTAGGCCACAGGAAAGTATAGGCGCATTCCGACAGAGAAGTTCTAAGAACGTAGTTCTAATAACTGTCCTAGTTCTAAGAACGGCCCTTCTCCA
>JBAFSZ010016507.1:0-11134 GCA_036919955.1 Melanotaenia pygmaea
GACTGGGGAACAAAGGAATACAGGTGTGGCAGGTTGACTGATTAGTGATGAGCGGATCAGGAACAGGTGTGGAGGATAATGGAGGTGAGGAGCTGAAGACCAGGGAGTGCTTTGGAATCAGGGGAGTGGCAGGACAGATTGTAACAAATGCGAAGCGGGCAATTTGAATTTTTACCAGCCGGTGTGGATGTGCAACACAATTAAATTAGTTCTCATTTGTTTGCTAGGCATTAACTTATTCCCTTGCTTCAAGCCACCACCACCTTGTTTTTTTTATTTGTCTCACTGTTGTTGTTTTCTTAAGTCCTTGTCATCAGCCCTGATTTGGTGAGTAATGGTAACTGTTTTGTTTTGCATTGAATTTTTAAAGATGATTTAAATTTGAAACTGGGAATGCATCCATACAGTGTGCACACTAAATATTTGTTGCAAATTGTTTACAAATCCAAGTGATGGTAACTTTAGAAGTTGTTAAATGTGACAAATATTTGTTACTATACTTTTTATCAGTGTGATGTTTTAGGCGGGTTTCCTGGAAGAACTACATTTCCCATAATGCATGTTTGCGTCATATAATGTGTTCTTACTGATGTTTGCCGGTTGTTGTTTTTCTTGTCCCCTGGTTATGCACTAGCATACTGTCAGTATATTGAATAAGTGTTCCATAGTCAATATGTTACATTGTCGAGTAACCCACATATCGGTAGCCAACATTCTGTGTGTATGTGTGTGTGCTGGCAGAAAATTTTAAATGTTAAACAGTATAATGTGAGTGTGTTATTATGCTAACCAGGCCCAATAGAACCAGGACCTGTTTATAAAGTTTACTTTAGTTATCCTGCAAACTGACGTGTAGAAAATACAGAAATTAAAATGTGAGTATGAAGCAATCCACTAAACAAAAAGTATGCTAACAGGTAGGTGTGAAACTAACGTAAGATATCAGCATATGTGAAGAAAATGGTTTAAACATGTAGTTTTGTTGCAGTTTAAGTGCAAAGGGACAGTAATGCCACTTCGTTACATCATTAGTATGATTTTTATCCTGGAGGGGCTGAACTTATCTTTGTATTATTTGTGTTTTGTAGTAAGCTGATTGGCCAGACCTCACAGACACTCTGGCTCTCCTGACTGTCGCCTCAGATGACACTTTTGATGCAGCCCTCTTCAGTACTGTGTTGCCGTGGACGATGAAATACTTGTGAGTGGTCCCACAAATCTGGCTGACTCATTTTCCCGCCTCTTTGGCGGAAAAAAAATGAGTACCCAAAAAACTCACGCTTACACTTGCATTTATCCAAAAAGTTGTGATGTGTTTTGCGGACAACAAACCACTGTAAGGGCGTCTACTGACGCTGAAGAATGATTTGTTCAATGAGTGGTTTTCTCAGAATGAGATATTTGTTGAGCTGAGTATTAAGGAAGTTTTTTGTTGTCTTCCCCCTCTTTACAAATGTCATTTGCTTCTTCTACATCAAATTTAAGATGTCACACTGTGTGCCTCTTCTACCTCAGATTTATTACATTAACATATTGCCTAGTCAGGTTCATGTACTGAAGAATTTGTTAAAAATTGTTCAATTCATGCACAATACATGTTTAATGGGCTGTTGCCTAATGTCTACTTTTATGTTGATGTTGTCAATTGAAGTACAGCATGGTAGAAATTAGTGCTTGATTTGAATATTTTATTTTTATAAAGTAAGTTGCAGCTGTCAAGTTGCTGTGACACTTACCCGCCTTCTCCTCAACTGTTTTCCCCCTTTCATTCTTTAATGCAGAGTCCATTATACCACTACGTTTCTTTGCATCTCAGGTGTTCCACCTGAGATCTTGTTGATCATCTAAAGAAAATTTTACTGTCATTTTGACCGTTCGTCGTTATTAGTGACAACTAGTGCACAAATTATTTTATCTGAGCACTGAAACTGAAACACTGAAAATCAGTGCCAAGCAGACCAATCAGCCACACCGATGTAATGCACCGTGACAAGCGGGCAAGTCAGGCCACTTTCAGGTCCAGGCCACTGGGAATTGTCCCACTTCTGCCGTGGGCCAGTTCAGACCTGCAGTAATACATAGTGATTCAGAGGAATGTGATACATTTAATGAACAATCCACAGTTTTTATTGGTTTATAATGGACATCAGTGATTCATTGCGTTCATTCACTGTCTAGATACAGTGTGTACTTCTCTCTCTCTCTCTCTCTCGCTCTCTCTCTCTCACACACACACACACACACACTCACTATACCTCATACTGTTGGTGTGTCTACATGTCAGTGTATGTCTGTAGCCAATCCCTCACACTCATTAGGGCTGGCTTTTCCATTATACCAAGCAGTTATGCAGCAGCTGCTTCGTTGTAACACGGCTGTCTTCATAATACCTGTATGTATACCTGCGTGGGCAGTTGCTGCATTGGCACTCATCATTTCTTCAGAAATGTCCTTCACATAGTATTTTTGTGGCCAGTGAAGTCAAGCTCTGGTTTTAACTTGAGTACAACATTTAATTGGAATACCGTTAATTGGAATTCTGTCATTTCCTCCATATAAAATCACTGGAGAATTGGCTTATTGATGGAATGAATGTTCTGATTCTGCTTCAGCTGGTGACGATAGGCCCCTTTTCAGTTTATTTGTATAAACTGTTGATTAATTACACCTACCCAACCATCCATCCATCCGAGGTTTGGTCATGGGTAGCTATTTAAGCAGGAATGTCCAAACTTCCCTGAGTTACAACTAAATTGATAAATAAATCAGACTATTTACCTTAAACTGGACAGCTTCTGTTACTTCCGGGTCAAATCCTGCAACAGGAAGTTTGGAGCAAAAAAGGAGAAATTTGACTCCTTGCTTCCTCCAGACATAATCTGTCTGTGCTTGTCTCACTAGAAAATTAAACTTAGTTTAATGACTTGAATGAGTGACGAAGCCACAGCTGTTGTGTTTTCCAATGTTTTCCATTGTTGTGACCCAGGAAAAATGTGGGTTCTCAAATGTATTAAAAAAAGGATCCTCTGCTAGTATTTCTGCCTTCTGTCCCAAAATGTGGATAGTTTTTTTTTTTTTTTTTTGTGTGTTTGTTTGTTTGTTTTGTTTTGTTTTTTTTATCTTTGTATTTCCTCGGCTGAGAAAAGAAGTTCATGTTTCTGCCACATGTAAAGCTGTGCAACCAGTCGTGTCATTGTTATAGTGATAACACACCATTATTCAGATGTATTTTAAAGTAACAGTGACAGGATTTTCTCTAAAAAATGAATAAAAAATGTTTTGCTGCAGATATTTTTTTGACTGATCAACACTGCTGCAAAAGACAAGATTCAAAAGATTTAATTTAGACGGCTGTCAGGTGAGAAAATGTGTTGTTTTCTGTTCAGCACACAGTAAAAAGAGTTAATCTCTCTCAGGTCTCCTCCACTCTCAGATCTGAGAGGATTAAATGAAGGTAACATGATGAGAGAAAGTAAAAAAAGACGATCTCCATCAGCCTCTCATCTCTGAAGGAGAAATAACGAGTTAACAAGGTGAAAGGAGCGTTGGTCTCTTTGAACTGCCACCTTACTGTGAGTTCACTTGGATCAATTATTCCAATCACTGATGTGGATGAGGATGTATTTCTCTTTGATGTCAAATCACAGCTGAAAACACATTTAAGTGATTTAAAAGATGCTGTCCTGGTTACTTTTTCTTATTTATGCCTCACATATGAAAGGAAAAAAGTAATTAGGCAAAAGAGGCTGGCTCCTCAGTTTGATTCACGGCTATGTGCTTTAAACAGATCTCAAGATGATTACAAAGAAAATGGCATTAATCTGATATAGAAAAGAAAATTAAATAGCATATAGTAAAACTAGTGCTGGGCAACAATATATTTGTTTAATTGTGATTAATAACATTGACCATCCTTCTTTTCATTTTCTTGCTGCCTATCCGGGTCGTGGGGGAGCTGCACAGGGGAGCCCAGACTTCCCTTCTCCCCAGTCACTTCTTTCAGCTCATTTGGAGGATTCCCATGGCGTTCCCAGGCAAGCTGAGAGACAGTCCCTCCAGCATGTTCTGGGTCTTCCCCGGGGTCTCCTCCCGGTTGGACATGCCCAGAACACTTCACCAGGATGCATCCAGGAGAATTCCTAACCAGATACCCATGCCACCATATGTAACGCCTCTCAATGTAAAGGAGCAGCAATGCTAATGTGAGCCTATCCCAAATTACCAAGCTTCTCACCCCATCTCTAACGAAGAGTCCTGCCACCCTGGGGAAGAAACTCATTTCGGCCACTTGCATTTGCAGTCTTGTTCTTTCGGTCCCTACCCACATTTCGTGACCGTTGGTGAAGGTAGGAATGTAGATGGGTCAGTAAATCAAGAGCTTTGCCTTTTAGCTCATCTCCTTCCTTACCATGACAGACTGATGCACCGATGCGCCTGGCGATCTCCCGCTCCACCTTTCCCTCACTTGTGAGTTTGACCCCAAGACAATTCAACTCCATTTGAGGTAAGACTTCATTACTGACCTGGAGAAAACACTCCACCCTATTCTAGCTGAGGGCCACAGTCTCAGATTTGGAGTTGTTGAATCTTATCCCAACTGCTTCACAGAAAGATGGAGATCGTGACCCGATGAAGCCAACAGAACTACAGCATCTGCAAAAAGAAGAGACCCGATCATGAGGACACCAATATGGAGCCTCTCAACTCCTCGACAACACCTAGAAATTCTGTCCATAAAAGTTCTGATCAGAATCAGTGACAAAGGGCAGCCTTGACGGAGTCCAGCCCTCACTGGAAACAAGTCTGACTTACTACTGGCAATGCAGACCAAGCTCTGCCACTGGCTGTACAGAGCCCAGACAGCTTGTACAAGGGAGTCCAGTACTCCGTACTCCTGAAGCAGCCCCCACAGGAGTCCCCAGGGGACGAGGTCAAATGCCTTCTCTACGTCTACAAAACACATAGTCTGGTGGGCAAACTCCCATGCCCCCTCCAAGACCCTGAAGAGGTTGTGGAGCTGGTTCACTATTCCACAACCAGGACGAAAATTACACTCTTCATCCTCATTACCCGGTTCTACTATCTAATGGACTCTCCTCTCCAGGAGCCCTGAAAAGACTTTTCCAGGGAGCCTGAGGAGTGTGATCCACAACAATTCCAGTCGAGGTCAGCAGCCCCACATCCATACTGTACACATAGTGTTGATGGAGCACTGCTTTCCCCTCCTAAGCCACCGGATGGTGGGCCAGAATCACCTTGAAGGTGTCCAGAAGTCATTCTCAATGGGATCTGCGAACTCTTCCCATGCCGGAGTTTTTGCAAACTACATTCCACTTAGCTTGCTGATACCTGTGAACTGCCACTAGAGTCCCACAGGCCAAAAGGCCAAATAAGACTCCTTCTTCAGCTTAATGGGTTACCTCACTGCTGGTGTCCACCAATGAGTTTGGCGATTACCGCTGTGACAGACACCAACAGCCTCATGGCCACAGCGGCTGGCCGCCACAACAATGGAGGCATGGACACAAGGAGTAAAATCATATAATTAATTGAAATCTTATTTTAGAAGTAAAAGAGTAAAGAATAAGAATAAAAACTAACTGATCACAAAATGCTGCAAAAGATAGGTATTAAATCCTTAACCTGACAGAATCCTGTTATTAGACCCCTTTCTGTGGAACCAGATCCCAGATTGGCTTCAGGAAGCACACACCCTCTCTACCTTCAAGATCGGGCTTCAAACTTTCTGTTTTAATATATCTTAGTTAGGGATGTCTTGGTGCCCCTTAAGGCCCATTTAATCTTGTAGCAGACAGACAGTTTCATGTCTTCTACGTTGGTTACAGTCTATTTTCAGAGAGCTTAGGTATCCATTTCTTGATGCAGAAGATGGAGCAATACCAGCAGAAATTGTGGAGGCAGGGCTGAGCAGAATAGTTGACACGTGACCAGTGAAAGAAACAAAGCAGAGAAGAAGAAGAAGAGAATCAGGAAGGGAACAAAAAAGTAGGAGCAGAATGAAGACGTGGACAACAGTTGTAGAAATTGCGCAAGATTTTGAAGAAAGACTACATGCAAAGTTTAGGTGTGTTGGGTGACTGGAAAAAACTTTTTAGGGATGCATTACCACCGCCAACCAGTGTCTGAAACTGACGTCATATCACGGGAGTGAACTCTGAACTCAGCACTGCCTGCTAGTGGAGGAATTGACTTAACAACCATGGCAATTCAAAACACGCATGGAAGTATGAGGATGGCGATGTAACATTTGAAATGGACGTCGCTATTTACGTACATAAGGGAGCATAAATGGGCCTTTATCTATCCCTCAAGCTTTGCTGCTATAGGTGGAGGCTGCTGAGGGCTTCTATGGTTCACTCTGCTTCTCTCTGCTCACTTTACTCTCCGTGTGACATTGCTGTTGTCATTTATGGTGTTTCTCTGTTTCTTTCCCAGTAGGTATCACTGGTTTAGTGTTAAGTTGCTTGTTGATGTTTGTTTCTTCCTATAAAAAAGGAGGTTTTCCTCTCCACTGTCTCTTCATGCAGCTCAGGATGGAGGACTGAAATCAAAAGATTTCATGCAATCCATAGGTAGTTAATTTTATAAATGGGTTCATATGAACACAGTTATTATACATTGGACTAATATGGATCATATAATGGTTTTGTTTTAATTGGATTGTAGCTGTAAATGTGTCTTAAGTTGACTTTGTAACAAAACGCACTGGACAGATAAAGTTTTCTTGCTTTCTTAGTAAAAACTGAAACTTTTATTTATTTACTTTATTTTGTGCCTCTTTGTTGTTAATTATGATTTCATTATATCTAATTCAGAGCAGGATTCAGGGAGTTTTTCTTACTTCTGATGCATCAAAAAGGCAAATAAATTGAGGAAGACAACGTGATTTTACATCTGTTAAATGTTATAGATTTTTGTTCGTTTTTTGCCATCAGCTGAGCGCCTCAAAGTGAATGTGCACGCTTGACTCTGCCGATGGCTCCTGCTCCCACTCGGCCTTACTTACCCCTCAGCTTCTGAATCTGGCTCTTTCAAGCGTGATGGACCGTTGCCTCATCGGAGAAGGCAGCTCACAAACAGCTCTTCAGACAGATGAAGGGTAAAGTGATGCACATTTTTAGCCAGCCTCCATTCCGCTGCTTTGCGCAAAGTCTTGTGAGGATCTGGTGAACATCAGCTCATTTCGCTCTACTGATGGAGAGGTGTGACTCACCTGACTGTGTTGCTCGGAAACAGGAGAGTAAACAGTCCAAATCCACACAAAGCTCCACTTTGAAGCATGTGGTTCATAATATTATTGACAATAAATTGTCAGCTTTGTTAAATTCACTCTCAAACTCTACAAAGAGACTTTGGTTCTTTTGCTCTCTGTTATTATTCAGAGTTTGTTTCCATTCTTTCTCGAGTGTTTGAAGGTGATGTGTTCTTCGAAGGTCCTTATTTCCTTTCATCTGTACAGAAAATAAAAAGCTGTGCCTACTGTGATTGTTTGGATCTTGGTTTCTAACGCTGACTTCTATCAAAGGAAAAGAATGATCATTACCTGCAAGGTTTTGGGATAAAACTTTCTTTTTAGTGTCACTGCCATGCAACGGATTTAACTGGTGATTAAAATGAGATTTTTGCTCCAAAACGTGCAGGAATAAGTAAATAACTCCCAGGTAAAGCTGGAACTCCATCAGTAAGCAGAATAAAAACTGATGTTTTTTTTTAATAATTATGTAACTTACTTTTATGCCTTTGTCTGCACTTGTGGATTGTGCTAAAACTTTCCTCAAAAATTAATAAGCTCATCAAGTTTTCATTGAGTTTGTGTGGAACTGAACACTGCAGAACTTTTCAGAGAAACACAAAAAGAGACAATAACATTTTCCTCCGATGTCAGCAGATTCTGGACGTTAACATCCAGCAGTCATTCAGAAGATAAAAATTAAGTCAGCCTCTGCAGAGGGACAAAGACCCCAAAATCCACATGATGGATGCTTAAGACTGGCTTTCATTTGTTCCTGACCTTAAAAATGCAAAATGTTGAATCTGTCTAGCGAGGATAACAACTTTTTGTGTAGCGAACACAACCCATCCAACCTTGAATTAGATGGGCTACAGCAGCAGGAAACCACACCGGGTGCCTCCTGTCAGCTAAGAACAGAAAACTGAGGCAACAATTCAGACAGACTCCCCAACACTGGAAAACAGAAGATGGAAAACATTGCTGGTCTGATGAGTCTCCATTTCAGTTCCACATTCAGATGGTAGGCTCAGAATTTGCTGGAAACATGAAAACATGGACCCATCCTGCTTTGGATCAATAGTTCAAACTGCTGCTGGTGGTGTAATGGTATGGGGTATATTTTTTTGTTCAACTTTGGGCCCCTTAGTACCAACATTGCCTGTTTTAACCACCTCAGCCTACCTGAGTATTGTTGCTGAACATGTCCATCCCTTCATGACCACAGAATAGCATCTTCTGATGGATACTTCCAGCAGGATAATGCACCATGTCACAAAGCTCTAATCATCTCCAACTACTTTCTGGAACATGACAATGAGTTCCCTGAACTCCAACGTCCTCCACGGTCACCAGATCTCAATCCAACAGAGCACTTTTGGGATGTGGTGGAACGGAAGATTCTCATCATGGATGCAGCTGATAAACCTGCAGCAACTGTGTGATGCTGTCATGTCAACATGGAGCATATGGGTGATGAAGACTCTGTCAGCCTCCTGATGAAGCTTCATATGCAGATGAAGTCTACCTTCTACCTCCCTTCATCATCCTCCACTTCCCTGCACTTAAAGAAAAGCACTAGTCCAGCTGGATGTTTGTGATCCTAGAGCGCCCTCTGGTGGCTGAATTACATCTAACATTTCGGTTTCCATCGAGCTCTCCTGTCTCAACAATCTGACTTCCTTCAAACATAAAAAATAAAAGTAAACCTGTTTATTTATTGTAAACAATAGAGTCTGAAGTCATCAGGACAAAAAAGAGTTTCTGCTCCAGCTGTTGCTGAACAAAGTCATTCAAAGTTGTTTCACACAAATCTTCACTCAACCTCACTTTTACAGTTTTAAAAAGAATAAAAATGCAAACATTTAATTGAATTGAATTACTGTATGTTAAATTCACTTTCTTTTATGCACATACCCAACATGTCTTTGTTTATTTGGATAAAATATGCCTGTAAAAGTTTCATAGAATGGATCAGCCACACGGTGAACACATAAATACTCTATGATTAGAGCATTTGTGGTAGAAAAACTATGAAAACAATAATCCAAATAGAAGCTTCTTTTTTTCCAGGGTCAATTGTCATCTTATGAGTTTGTTTCCTGTTTAAATTTGTTTATAAATCAATTAAGAAGAACCAAACATTTAAATCAGATTGTTGTAAAATATATGCTCAGTGGTGAAATGTTGGTATTTACTGCTCTACATTGGACTGTCAGGCTTTCAGATCAGGACTTAAAACTTCACTGTGGTGTGTTTATTCTATGGAGGAACTCTAACTTCTAGCTGACTTCCTGTTTGATTAGGAACTCACATTTTCCTAATCTGGTTTCTCATTTATCACCCTGTTTGCACAGATTTGTGTATATTTAGTGTGTGAGAACATTTCTATGTGACGTTTGTAATTCACCAGCTTGTAATCAGGATTGTGTATAAATATTATCTGGGTTCTGATCCACCGGCATTCAGAATCGTGTTCTGGTAGAACAGAGAAACTGGAAATAGAAAATATTACTGATGTCAGCAGTGACGTTCCACAGATGTTCTGTATGTCCTCTAAACGATAATTATGATTACCGATCACGTTTAGAAACAGACATGAAGCCTAGTTTGTGTCAGAACTTCCAGAACCAGCTGGGACCGACGGGTCTGATGTAGTGATATTAGAAGATGACCCATATCTTCACAGTGTGTTAGTCTTCAGAGACATCTGATCCGATTCTGCCTCCCAGAAAACGTCCTGCTCCTCTGGATAATTCAAACATGAAAGATGCTGCAGATAAGGAGTAGGTAGTGGTTGAGAAAGGTCCTAACCCCTGAAATACAGCAACCCAGCGCTGTAGTAAAAGAGAATGATAAATACAGAACACTATTATTATTATTATTATTATTATTATTTGGTTTTGATTTCTATATTAAACCATCTTTTTTTACTATTTCTGGGATCTTTCCTCTGATCACATCATTAACTGAAGTCCTTTTGTACTAAAATTTTTCTATGCTAGTTAAACCTTTTTTATTGAAGTTTATTATATAAATGTATTGTTACAGAATATTTATCTCCTCAACTTTCACTTTTATTTAAATCTTTGTCATTTTTTTTATGTGTGTGTATCCCATTATATCCTGGTTTTATTTGGCTCAGGCCAATTTTTTTTTTGTGCTGGTTTCTGGATTTTATTCCACAGACTGACTGGACTGTCCTGCCCCTGCAGTTTTAAAATGAGATTTTTGTTCCTTCTGTGTCTGCATCCTTCTTGTTGGATGTAAATGTTTGTCCTTTTGACAACGTGTTATTATCACAGCTATCTTCACCTCGTGCATCAGTGTAGAACAGAGTTAACTTCTCCCACCACTGGGATCATTGGTGAATTCAGGAGTGTGAAGTAATCAGATTCTTTTCAGAGTTCAGGACCTCCTCAGGTGTGCGTCACGTCCTGATTTAGTTTTTATTAACTGAAGTCAGGCAGCAGATGTATAATGTTACAATAAAATACTACAGCTGTATTTTTAGCTGAATCAAATATCAGAGCTAGTTTGTGAGACAGGGAAGTGACATGAAAGAGTGGACTCACTTCTGCAGTGAGTCTGCTGAATGTAAATCCAGAGTTTGATGGAAGCTGGTTTTGGATTTCAAAGATGGTCATCGACTCTGTGTCTGAGCTGTGAGATGATGACTGACAGTTCAGACTGCTGTCGTGCTGATGCTATCAAAAAGAAATAAGTCTGAGTGTGAGTGTGAGATAGCAGCAGCAATGAGTTTCACTGTAACTCTGACTATGGACTGTAGAGGGAAGCATTTCACTACAAAACATCTATCTATCTATCTATCTATCTATCTATCTATCTATCTATCTATCTATCTATCTATCTATCTATCTATCT
>JBAFSZ010016508.1:0-11099 GCA_036919955.1 Melanotaenia pygmaea
GGGTTATGGCAGTGTTTCTCAATTCCGGTCCTCAGGACCCACTGCCCTGCTTCTTTTCAATGTGTTCCTACTCCAGATGACCATCAAGATCTTTGCAAGTTAGAAGTGTCAATAAGACATGCAGGGCAGTGGCTCCTGAGGACCCGAATTGAGAAACACTGGGTTATGATGACTCTTGGGACGGCCAACTTCAGCAGCCAAAACAGATTACTATGGCTAGTTATGCTGTCACTGTAGGTAGGAATGCATTGTCTTGCTAACTAGTGTTACATGATAGAAATAACAACAATGGATTAGATTGATACACTTTTTTCAGCAGGTCTCACAATGGTCCCATTATTCACACACTCCTCATTCATACATGGCTTTCATAACGTGTGCAGTCGAAGGTCGTAAATTGCACAAAAGAGTGAGCAGCTCAGAACTCGGCGAAGCGAGCAACCTGCCTGTGGCAAGCCGAGACGCTGCCACATGTCACACTGTCAGACTGTGTGATCGCGCTGTGTATCAGGACCGAGAAGGTGGATCAACTGGGGCAATGAAAGCAGCCCGTTGTCGTAACAACTGTTGTTGGGTACAACTTGCTAACAGAGGCTAATGGCTGACCGCGAGTGACAGTGGCTCAGCCTCGACTCGTAACTGACAACCGCCAGAATAAAGTTTAAAATAAAAATGTAACGCTTACTCATAAAAAAAGTAACTTTTTTTAAACTAACCTAATCCTAAAATGACTTGGGACTAATGTTCTTTGGCGCTCCGGGAAAGTTAATGTTGAAACGTTAAAAAAAAAACGGGTTTTTAAGAAGAGCGCGAGATGAGAAGAAAAGCGATACAGGCAGAAACAAGCTGGATATCTTTTTCCGATAAAATGCACAAAGAAAACCTAAAACTTATTTTATATTGGTTAGTGAGAATTAATATTTTACCACAGAAGTGACAAAGTATTTTACCGACTCTTAAGACGAAGCTTTGTCGAAGGTCTGCTGTTGCCTTGAAGCCACGGCTTGAGGAGCACCGCTTTTCCCACAATGCAATGCGTTCATAACAAATACAGGTAAAAGACCCGTAAAAAAATATTACAGAAAATTCCTTCAAATGGACACAGTATTTTATACCGTATATTTACAGACTTTTCTTACAGTGTACAAACCAGGGCAACATGCCCAAATCTTTGGCAGTTAAAGCACCGTATAGGCTTCAGTGCATATTCTCTCACTCAATAGTTTAAGAATCCAAGAGTTGCGTTGTTTGGAAGTACTTCATCTTCAAACTCGATCACCACACCTTCGCTATCTGTCCTTTCACCGTTTCTCGTTATCTGAATCCTTCGGGCATCTCTTACTCTCCCTCCTCTTAGGTTTTGTTTAATCTCTTCCACTGTCACTCCAACCGTGACTCCCCATATCACGCCTTTGACCCATTTCCTCCCCGTTTCAATGCGACTCACGTTCATCACCTTCCACTTACCTATTTCCCTCAACTTACCTGCCCTCTCCTGCTGTTCCTCATTCTTACAAATAATCACTAAATTATCATCTCTCAGCACCTTGGCCATAACAATGTCTCCTACCTGATTTTTCAACACTGTTGAAAGTTTTACTGGACTCATGGCAGATAAACCATTTTCTTCTTCGAAGCATAGTATAATCTTCCATTTTTCTGCCTGATCCTGAGATCTCTCATCTCCAATATGCCTAACTTCTATTTTCAAAGGATTCACTCCTTCTTTTTACCCTCTGACTGTTACTATCTCGACTTATCTCCATGAGATCCTCACTTTCAGAATAGTCAGTATCTTCTCACTCCGGCCCATTAACAGCAAAGTTGTGCCCACCCGGCATCGCTCTCATTGATTCTCCTGATTTCCTCATTCTACCAGGAATACCTCTCCTCCTATCGCCAAGCAATCCACATTCCTTTTCGCCACATTCAACCACCGAGTTTGGTTGCTGATTGCGCAATAGTGACTTGACCATCGACTCTCCCCCAAAGAATTTTGTTTTCAGCCAACCTGGTCGACATGCGCAAGTGACGTCATGATCATGCGATCATTCCGGCTTGCGCCAAACATTTCCTATTTTAAAAAGCATTTATTACTTTGGCATTTCTGCTACTGTGATGAATTGAATATTCTAAATGAATGTGTAAATTTTTGTTATTTTTGTAATTGTTTTATTTTGTGGAAACTTAAAACTTAAAGTGATTTATTTGTAGAAATTAAGCATTATTGAACATAAGGGGAGGAGCGTAGAGTATTTAAAGGGAAGCCTGAGAAGTGCAGAGGGTCGTTCATTGAGTTGCATTGCTGGCAACTGGAAGGATCGATTGGAGATAGAATATTGGAATACTTTTTGGCGGGTCTATAGAGAGACAAATTTTTTGTAAAAATGTGAATATAACTTTCACTGGAGTTTTTGGACACTTTTTGCACTGTTGAGCACAGTCTGGGAGCCACGAGCACAATAAATCCATCACAAACGGAAGTACAACTTGCCTGTTTTATTGGTTGGCGAAGAACCCCGCCACATCCACAATCATACCCCACCTCACAGAATGAGATGCAGAACTTCTGGTGCGCGTTTTATTTATTATAATTTGTACTGTCCGCTTAGAGCAGGGCTAATCAATTCGGTCCTACGAGGGCCGTAATCCAGCAGGTTTTCCATTTATCCCTGCACCAACACACCAAGGGACAGGAGAAGACGGGCTTAATCCGTGAGATGTGGAAGGTAGGATGGACCCGCATGGCCCCAGGGAGACGCAGGCGCACCACTGCAGGGTTGATGACCTCGGTAATGGGAAATGGCCCCACAAATCTAGGTGAACCTACACTCCAGACCCAGCGGCAGATCTTTTGTGGCCAGCCAAACTCGTTGTCCTACCCGGTAAGGAGGAGCCGCCCTGCGGTGACGATTGGCCACCATCTGGTAATGCTGTGAGGCCCACAGGAGCACAGCGCGTGCACGCCTCTAGACCCGGTGACAGCAGCGGACTGCCGCATGCGTAGATGGGACTCTGATCTCATCCTCTTGTGGGGAGAACAAAGGAGGCTGGAACCCATTGACCACCTGAAAAGGGAAAAGGCCCGTAGCAGAGGAGGGTAGCGAATTGTGCGCATATTCCACCCAAGCCAGGTTGTGGGACCAGGCAGAGGGGTTCTCAGAGAACAAATATCTAAGGCAGGTTTCCAGCGTCTGGTTGGTCCTTTCAGACTGACCATCGGACTGGGGGTGAAACCCCAAGGACAGACTGACCTGAATCCCCAGCAGGCGGCAGAACTCAGTACAGAACTTGGAGACGAACTGTGGACCCCGGTCCGAGACTACGTCCACGGGGATGCCATGAAGGCGCAACACATGGGTGGTAAGAAGGTCAGCAGTCTGCTTGGCTGTGGGTAATTTGGGTAGAGCAATGAAATGGGTCAACTTGGAAAAACTGTCTATTATGGTTAGAATGACTGTCATACCATTGGAGGGAGGAAGACCAGTTACAAAATCCATGGCTATGTGGGACCAGGGTCGATGTGGAATGGCCAGGGGATGTTGGAGACCGGCAGGCCGCATTCGGGACAATTTGAAATGGGCACAAACAGGACAGCCAGCCACGAAGTCCCGTACGTCCTGACGACAAGAGGGCCACCAAAACCTCTGAGAGAGCAGATGATAGGTGCGCGTAGTGCCAGGATGACAGGCCAGGTCAGAGGAATGACAGTACGAGGGTCTTGGATCAGACGAGGAGGCACAAAAAGACGTCCAGCGGGACTCCCGGCAGGTATAACAGCCCCAGTTTGGACCTGGCTGATCTCCTCCTCCAGCTGCACACGATTGACACCCAGACGGATGCGGGCTGGGAGGATGAAGTCCCCAACCTCCTCAACTTCATCCTTGGGGGAGATGGTCTGACGGGAGAGAGCATCGGGTTTAACGTTTTTGGAGCCAGGACGGTAAGCCAGAGTGAAATTAAACCCTATTAAAGAATTAGGCCCAACGGGCCTGACGGGACGTCATTCTCTTGGCAGTGCGCAGGTATTCGAGATTTTTATGATCTGTCCAGACGAGGAATGGTTCTGCAGCGCCCTCCAGCCAGTGACGCCACTCCTGCAGAGCCAACTTGACTGCCAGCAGTTCCCGATTATCGATGTCGTAGTTCCGCTCAGCCGGCGTCAGGGTCCTGGAAAAATAAACACAGGGGTGGACCTTTGAGTCATCCACACTCCGTTGGGAGAGAACAGCACCGACGCCGGAATTGGAGGCGTCAACTTCCGCTATTAACCACCTGGCCGGATCAGGAGTGCGCAGAATTGGAGCTGTGGTGAACTGCTGCTTTAACTTTAGGAAGGCGGACTCAGCATCATCGGTCCAGGCGTATGGTTTCTTTGCTGACGCCAACTGGTGAAGAGGGGAGATTATGGCACTGTAGTTCTTAATAAACTTGCGATAGAAATTAGCGAACCTCAGAAACCTCTGAAGTTGTTTATGATTTACAGGTGTGGGCCACTCACGCACTGCGGAGACCTTCGCTGGAACCATTTCCATGCTGCCTGCCGAGATGATGCTCCCAGGAATGAGATGGATGGGCGGTGAAATTCGCACTTCTTAGCCTTAACATACAGTTGATGCTGCAGGAGACGTTGCAGGACAGTACGGACATGAAATGTGTGCTCTTCGGGGTTCCGAGAAAAGATGAGGATGTCATCTAGATGAACAAAAACAAACTTGTTCAACATATCTCGTAAAACATCATTGACTAGAGCCTGGAAAACAACGGGGGCATTGGTTAAACTGAAAGCCATCAATAAGTACTCATAGTGTCCATTGGGAGTGTTGAAGGCCATTTTCCATTCATCTCCCTCTCGGATGCGAACCAGGTGATATGCGTTGCGGAGATCCAGTTTGGTGAATATGGTAGCCTGTTGCAAGAGATCCAGGGCTGTTGACATGAGGGGTAGTGGATAACGATTCTTGATGGTTATGTCATTGAGGCCTCTGTAATCCACACATGGCCGAAGTCAGCCATCTTTTTTCTCAACGAAAAAAAAATCCTGCCCCAGCTGGAGAAGAGGAAGGACGGATGAGTTTAGAGGTGAGTGATTCAGTGATATACTGTTCCATGGCCTTTTTCTCTGGAGCAGACAGGGAGAACAAGCGGCCTCGGTGAAGTGTGGTGCCCGGCAGGAGGTCTATGGCACAGTCATAGGGACGGTGTGGTGGTAAGGAGGTTGCTCTGCTCTTATTGAAGACCTCCTTGAGGTCATGATACTGATCTGGTACCTGCGATAAACAGGGGTAACTGGCCTCTGTGGATGTAGCTGGCGTGTTGGCTGGTGGGGAAAGAGAATGGAGACAAGTGGTCAGACAGTGCCCCAGTTAATTATCCTGCCCTCCCGCCAATCTATCTGGGGGTTGTGTAATTGCAACCAAAGATGATCGGGACCTGTGGTGAGTCGATGACAAGGAACTGGATGGTTTCATGATGACAATTGTGAATATGCACCGGGACGGGTTCAGTTCTTAAAGTAACATTATGTAACAGGCAATTATTGAGAGCTCGGACCTGCACAGGTTTAGACAGCGGGGTGCAGTGGAGGCCCAGCTGTTCAGCCAGTTCCTTATCTATGAATTCAGAGTCAGAACCTGAGTCGATAAATACCGAGAGCTCATGTTCCTGGCCCACTGCAGTGATCTGGATGTGGAAAACGGGACGGGAGACGGATGGATCTATGAGAGTTCGGCTGAGCAGGGTCCTCCCAACCCCTGCTGAGCCCTTCCTTTTACTGGACAGGAGCGAATGATGTGGCCAGCCCGGCCGCAGTACAGACAAAGTCCTTTAGAGATACGTCAGTCTCGCTCAGCTTGGGATAATTTTGACCGACCAATTTGCATAGGTTTAGAGTCCGGCCAAGATGCCGAAGCTGGGTTATGAGAGGGTGAAGGAACAGGCCCAGGAAGAGCGCGGTGGGTGTTCGGAATCCGCATCCTCTCTCTTTCTCTCCTTCTTTCACGTAGACGCTGGTCTTTGCAGATAGAGATGTCTATGAGAGCATTTAAATCTTTTGGTGGGTCTCTGGCAGCTAGCTCATCCTTAATCTGATCGGACAAGCCATTGTAGAAGGTGTCAAACAAAGCTGAAGAATTCCAGGTACTATCAGCCGAAAATCGATGGCTTAATCCGTCACCGTTCTGTTAGCCTGTTAGCTTCGTGATGCTTCACAATCGGGACGTATAGGATCAAACACTCTGCGTAATTCATCTGAGAAGCTTTGAAAGGATCTGGTGAAAGATGAATTTCTCTCTCACTCTGCAGTTCCCCATAACTTGGCCCGACCTGTCAGCAGGGACAAAACGAAGGCCACCTTGGCTATCTCAGAGGGAAAAGAAGAGGGCTGTAACTGAAAGTGTAGGGAACATTGTGTCAGAAAAGCCTGGCACTGACCTGGGTCACCAGCGTACCTCTCCGGGGGCGCCATACGAGGCACGACGCCCGGGTTAACTGTCGGGAGATTAACGGGAGTGCTGGTTTTTGTGGCGTCAGACGTCATCAGAGTGGAGATCCCTTTTGCCAAAGTCTGAACCTGTGTAATGAGTTCATTTAAAGCCGCTTCTAGCTGACAAATAGCACTTTCTACTCTGGTTCTCCAATCCCTGGGATCTGAGGAGTCCATTGTTTGGCCAGATCATTCTGTCATGCTTCAGATGATTGGACTCAAAAATACTCAATTTCCCAGGGATAAGTATAAGATCTTTATTGTACAGAGTGGAATAACGAGATTGTGCAATCCGGTCTTTCTCCGCTCAGAGGTCTGTGGATACACAAGATAGGAGTTAGGAAGCTGGCAGCTAAAGAGAACTCTGAGAGGGATTGAGAGTTCACGTACTGGTAGTGGGAATCCAACGGGGTGTAGAGTGATGAATCCAGTGACTGGAGAAGGGCCACCGGAGGGAAGACTGCAGGAGGAGAGCTGCTGAACAGAGGAGAAGTTAGTGGAGGAATACAGGTTGCGGGCAGGAGCCCCTGAATGAGGGGACCGCAGAGGCAGGGTTTGAATGATCACGTTGGGGCAGATAAATCAGTCCGTGATCCATAATCCAATCCTGTTAGACAAACCAGTGGTCAGAAAGCCAAGTAATCCAAATAACAACCAAAGCAGAGTACCAGACGGGGAGCAGGCAGAATCAGAATCCAGGTCCAAAGTAAGATCAACGTCAGGCGGGCAGGCAGGCAGGATAATACAGGGAAGAACCAAGACGATCTGGCACTGAAGGGATGTTACAGAACTGTATAAATAGTACTTGGGACAGGTGGCGCGCATCAGCCCTAATCAAGAGCTGGCGGAGATGAGGCATTCAGCGCGGCTGGAAAAACTGAGCCTCACACCACAGATCATGACAGCTACACCTCCGCCCGCCTTATTATTCCTGTTAATGTTCATAAATTTGTAACCCTCCAGATCAAAGTCCATTCCTTTTTCAGATTTAATCCAAGATTCTGTAATAGCTATGATGCTAAACGGCTCTGAGAATGTTTGTAAATAGTCCTTAATATTGTGAAAGTTAGCGTAGAGCCTTCTGGCATTAAAATGGATAATTGATAGCTTATTTGATGTTTTAATGTTCTTACTGAAGTCGTCTTCATTATAACAATAACAATCATCCTGAATACTATGAAAAAAATTAATATCAGGGTCTATGTTCTGTTCCAACTCATGTTAATTATAGTTAGTGACTTCAAAAGTCCTCATTTGACAGTCATGGTAGTCATTAATCCTTTCGATTGAAATCTCAAAAGTGTTCGATACATCAGCTTTATAGGTGTCCATCATGTTTGTGTGTAGATGTTTACCTCAAGGCCAGACCATGTCGTTCACTGATATTTTTGCAGCTCCTCCAACTTTCTGATAACCACAACTTTCTCTTGTGGCCCATTCAACTTGATAAAGATTTTGCAATTTGTTGTCCATGTGCTCAATATTTTCTCCTGCTTTTTTTAATTGGCATGCCTTTCATGCTAGTTCAGAATTTTGTTTAGTAAGATGGTCATTCATCAAGACACCTGATCCTTTTAGCTTTCTTCCTTGCCTCAGAAGTGCAACCTTATGCTTCCTGTTCATGAATCTCAGAATTATGGCTGGTTTATCTGTTGTGCTTTTCTTGGGCTATGGATGACATGCCTAGATGTTGTTGTAGTCAAGCTCTTTCGTTTTGGCCTTTAAGGAATGCCGCCAATTGCTTCTGATTGACATCATTCTCGTTCGGCTCCTCTCTGCCGGTACCGCTCAATGCCTAGCGTATGAACGCGACTTCATCCATAGCCCCGTAAGGATCATGTAATTCAGCCTGTTGTATTGCTCCAGCTCCATCACTCAGGTCTCCAAAAACTCCAGCTTCTTAACCTTTTCTTCATTTTGAATCTGTAGTATCTTCACCTCCTCAACCAGCTTGAGGATACTTTGTTGCTGTTTGTTAATGGTAGATATTTCCTCAGTGAGGAAATCAAGTCAGCTGTTAGCCGTTAGCTTAGCCACATGAGCGCTGCGACAACTTGTCAATAATGTTGTCTGCTTATCTTAGTCTTTGTACTTATTTAAGCGGAGTTCAAACCGCAAATTATAGCTGTCGATCCCATAACCAAAAATCCAATTTCAGAGTCAAAATGCAAACTTAAAGTTCTTAACTTACAGCAGCAAAATTCAGCAACAAGTCAATTACCAGAAATTATGCCAACTCTGCATATACTTGTCTCTCTAAAAAACAGGCCAGGTCACTGCTCCTTCAGGGTTTGGATAGCTACCAAGACGGTTGGAAAATCAACTGTATTCACTGGTTGTACCATCTGCTCTAAAAATCGCTTATCACCATACGCGGTTATTACAGTACCATCAACATACATGCATACATGTATATATACTTACATACGTACATACATACGTACAAAATGCATATATAGTTTAATGCATAAATGCATACATACATAAACATACGTAAGAACATAGATACACACATACATATTAACATACATACATACTTTTTTTTTTTTTTTTTTTTTACCTGTCCTGTCCAGAAAGCAAAACGATAATCTGATTGCTGTATCGTGCTGAACAAATATTCTCTGCCAAGGGGAGGCCTATGGGTAAGGTTCCTCTTGATAATCTGATCCATTTATTTATTTATTTACTTTGAATCACGGAATCTATGTAATCTTGCTGGACCTGACCGGAGGGGACAGAGAAAGATGGAAAATTGCAGAAAGATGCAAAAGGGAAAGAAGAAAGGAGACAAAAACATCACAGACAGAAGGAAACGACCCTTCAACCCACACCATCACGAGACAACAAACTGTTACACCTGTACGTAAACACACCAGAAAATTTCCTACAACTTTTACAAAAAAGAACAAAAGAAAAACCAGAGCTGCTAGTCATTAAGAGTTTTTAAATAAAAACCAAATCAAAAAGACATATCACGAAAGTAGCAAAATAGCGATCGGATCATAATTCACAGGATAAATAAAAAGAAGAATTATCTCTTTGTATATAAACCCACTGGACGACTCAGTGACTGTGTCATCATGAGGAATAAGGAATCATCAGTAATGAACATCCCGAACATCGTTTGTCCTGTATAATGAGTTCTATGCAGAATTTTGAATTGTATTAGTTGCATATTTGAATTTTTAGTAATTTTAAAGGTGTTTAAACATATCTGTGACCATTCATCTTTATTAAAGTTACTGGATAAGTCAGCCTCCCATTTTGAAGTTGATTGAGTCTTCTAGTTTGGATAATAGTCTATATGTTTTTGATAATAGCTTTGGAGCATTGAAATTCATGAATTCTGCCACCCTAATAGGTAGCTGTAAGTTTAATTGATTAATGGTATATGTTTTAAAAATAATTGATTTAAGCTGGTGATATTCTAAAAAAATTTGCTACTGATTCCATATTGGGTGTGTGAGAATATTAAATGAGAAGAAGTTTCTATTTTCTCTTATATGTTCTAACTGTTGTATTCCTTTATTTTTCCATTGAGTGAAATTGATAAGTTTTTTGTTTTGCAGGATATCGGGATTGTTCCAGAGGGGTGTAGATAACCAGATCCTCACACAATGCTTGCTCTACATCTTACCATGATTCATCCAAACTGCTAGGTTTAAGCCATTTGGAGATATACTGCAGCTTGTTAGCTAAGAAAAAGTTAATAAAGTTGGGTAGCTCCAATTCACGTCTGTCTTTAGTGTGATGTAAAGGTTTTTGACTGATACATGATCGCTTGTTTTTCCATAAAAATTTAGATATATGTGAGTCCAGTGACTTAAACCAGCTGAAGGATGGTTTAGTGGGTATCATTGAAAGCAGGTAGTTTACTTTAGATAGAACCATCATTTTAACTGTGACAACCCTCCACATGAGTGATATGGGTAAGTGCCTCCACCGTGAGAGATCATCCTCTATTGCTTTAAGTAGCTGGACATAATTTAGCTTTGTTAGTCCTGATAACTTGGGGGAAATGTTTATGCCTAAATATCTAATGTTTTCAGACTGTATTGTAGTATTGCAACGTCCCAACCAGCAGTGGTCAGGGTTCACAAATGTTAAATCTCCGTCTTTCAAACGCCACTATGGACATGCCAATATCTTTATGAAATGTCACGAGCAACAGCAACGTTGCATTTAATTTTAAATAGGTCGTCGCCTGTCTTTCTCTTGGTTACCTTTGATACAGAGTGAATGGGGGATAATGTCATAAAAACAATTTCAGATAGACTTACTTGCTTGATACATATTTAATGATCAGAGTGAATGGTGGATAATATTTCTTGCAATAAAAACGATGTAGGAAACAATCTGTGGACTTTGACTGTTGGAAACAAAATGTCACATCATCCTCTGGACACACACAAACTGTAAGAGCTGCATCCGCCTTCTGAAATGTTTGTGTGACGTAACATAACTGCAACCGACCGAACTGCAGATTCTGTATCAGAGCCAGTTATCTTGGCAATGTGTCACAACGAAATAGTCCACTCGCACACCTATCTTTAGGCAGTTTGGCCCATTCTTCTTTGCAGTACTTCTCAAGCTCCTTCAGGTTGGATGGGAGACA
>JBAFSZ010016509.1:0-11079 GCA_036919955.1 Melanotaenia pygmaea
ACTTGGGCTGCTTAGGGGCAGAGCCTCGCTGACGACGTCATTGCGGGGGATTACATTACCCCCACAGACCTGTGAAGTATCGGCCAAGGATCAATCAAGCACCAGTCAAGGACCAGTCAAGGACCCATCATGGAAACAGGGGAACTTTTAAAGCGCTACTACTGTATGAGAGCTTAAGCTTAATGTAAGTTCCTACAACAGAGCCTGGTCATAGAGAGCTTATGTGTGAGGAGAAGAATTTTAATTTCTATTCTTGATTTAATAGGGAGCCAATGAAGAGAAGCTAAAACTGGAGAAATATGATCTCTCCTGCTAGTTCTCATCAGAACCCTCACTGCAACATTTTTGGATCAGCTGGAGACTTTTCAGGGTATATTTGAGACAGCCCATTAATAAGGAATTACAGTTGTCCAATCTTGAAATAAAACAAGCATAGAATACATTTTTCTGCAACACTGAGACGGGATGTCCCTAATTTTGTAATATTACCTAGGTGGAAGAAGGCAGTGGTAGAAACCTGTTTTATATGTGGGCCAAAGGACAAATCCTGATAAAAAAAAAATAACTCCAAGGTTCCTCACTGTAGTCCTGGAAGCCAAATTAATGCCATCCATGTTATGATATAGCTAGACAAGTCTGTCCTGAGTTTTTGAAGTCTAAAGAGAACAACCTCAGTCTTGTCTGAATTTAGGAGAAAATTCAGAGTCATCTAGGTCTTTATGTCTTTAAGACATCTTTGTAATCTAACAAGCTGATTTTCATCAGGCTTCATAGATAAGTAAATCTGAATATCATCCATATAGCAATGAAAGTTTATACCATTCTAAGGGAAGCATGAATAACATGTAACATTACAGCAAAACATCACACGCATCACACACCTGCAACTGGATATCCACACGCAGGCTATTTTGACTGTGTATTATAGCTAATAGAGAACCCCAAAAAGACATTATCACAGGAAGAGAAAGAAACAACAAAAGACAAAACAAGAACCTACATCAGACTGAGTTTTACAGGCTGGAGAGACCTCAGAAAAGAGACAGGATGCAAGACTGACGAGGAAGTCCTTTATCGGGCCCCCATTGAAGTACTTAGAAATTTTAAATTTCAACCATAGAGATAAGTATTATATTCAAGAATATGAAAATACTTTAAAACTTGGATATTTTTTCCTAAAATAACAAAAGTTACATGTAGAAAGTAGTCAGTACTAACAGCTTTTTTTATTTTTTATGCTAAAGACAAATCTCAGTGAAGTAGCTTGGATATAGCCTGGTGTTAGATGGTTGGTGTGGAGAACTCGGTTTGGTTCTATGATTTCATGGATTAGCATGCATATTGAACTGTATGTACAATGAAGTGTACAAATATGGTTCTTTACTCAATAAAGGGTTAATCAGCCTTCTTTAGGGAGTGGCAAAGTGAGAAAATCTAAAAAAGTTCAGCAGTGTTGCTTTAGACAAGATAACAAATTCAAGAACTTGGCATTAATTAACAAAAAGGAGGACATGCCACAAGAAGCATAACAAACATACTAATCAGTCAATGTTTCTTGGCTCCATTTAACATTAAACGACTGTCCATTCACATTAACATGGGCCATATTCAATAATAAAAAATAATAATGACTTTGAAAATGGGACTTGCTCGGTCCAGAGGGCAAAGAACAAGTGCTCTAGCATTACCTACTGTCTTTCTGTACACGCCACCGAAGGGTTTGCACTGGAACAAAGTATAAAAAAAAAAAGAACATAACTGCATTTCAGGATACAGGTAAGAAACGAGTTGCAGGAGCAGCAGACCACACCTGCAGCAGTGCCAAAGGACAAGTATCCAGGAAGCGGGCCGAGACTGTAGGAGATGAAAGGATGTTCCATATGCACCAGGAATTTGCTTATTTTGGCTGCCAAGTCTGAGGTTAATGAGTTCCTAACTGCATAAAGCAAAGCAGAAATAAAAGATTCCTCCTGCTACAATTATAAAGTCCCGAAGAAATCCCTGGAGTGGCTTCTGGAAAAGGCTCTGATAGAAATTGATTGACATTTCCAATCCACTACTTTGACCTAAAGAATGAGATGAGCTACTTGTATGGTTGTAAGTGACTCAAGCAGGTCATAAATTAGCTAGAATCCGGTAATCTTTAGATTTCCCCTGTAATGACATTCCTGATTGAAATAATAATCTGGGACCCTGAAATGCCACTACAACTCTCCTTAAATGCAAATCAGATACAACACAATTACAGACAGTTATTTATGCTGTACAGAGTTAAAATAAGTTGCTGTTACTCCATTGATCTAAACTAGCATATTAATAAACATGTCACTCACATTTCACAGCTCAGATTAGATGTGAAGAAGCATCTCCATCCCCTGAACTCACCTCCTCAGCAAACCTCTGTTGTGACAGGGCGAGGGTTGCGTTTATCTGCCAGGCAGAAAGGTGTGGCAGAAATTCAGGGAACAGTGCCAGCCGTCTCTTCTTCCCTGTATGTCTTTTTTAACCGTCAACCAGACACCTCCATCTTTGCCCACTGTTGCCATGGTGAGTAAACTCTGTAGCCCTGTTCTAGTCATTTTCACTATGTTCATTTCTTATTTCATGTCTGTCCCCCTTGACTGAAACCTCCAGATATTAAACAGAAGATGTTCCACAGTTTCTAACCAGTGATAATATTCATGTTGGATATTTTTCTTTATTCATAATTGTAGCTTTTAGATTACTGTGACTTCTTCTTAACCCTGACTCTGATGTCCAGGACTTTCAGTTTCCTCCCTGATGTGTGGCAGCACCAGTTCTGCTTTGAATGAAAGGGAACTATAAATCTCTTCAGCTCAGTCCTGTTGATACTCTGGTTTCACTACTTTCCTGATTTTGAGAATCTTATGTTTCCATCCATATTTTCCTTTCTTACAACTTGCTTAGCCAGCCTGTCTACTCTTTCTAATGTACTGGAATCCAAATGAATGTAACCTCAGTGCCTTCTTGCATATCTTAACATTATTTCCAGAAGCAAACCTTTGAATTAATTGGCGTAAATCACCACATCTGGAGTTTTGTTTCAAGTCTTGATCTGTATTATCTTTATATCCACCAGTGAAGTTTGAATCATCCACAGAGATTAAATACACAGGAATTAATGTATAATCCCGCTAACATTTTCTTGTTGCATCTTTCCAGCATGAATGGTAATTCAGCATCCTGTGCTTTTACTTGATGTTGTGTAAAACTCTATTAGTAGGATGACCACCTCCAGGCATCTGAATCCTACTGTATTTATCAGTATTTGTCACAAGGCTTGAGTTCTGGACCCGCAGACTGAAAGCAGGATGTGAAATCCAAACAGATTTATTAACAAAGAGAATTTGACAGAATTACTCTGTAAATTAGGCAGGAGTTTTTTGGTGAGACAGAAATGGTGCCAGCGGGCAGACAGGTAAGAGGATTTATCTGGGTTTACAGGAACAGAGGACATGAGGAAGGTGCTTCCATAACGACTTCTCTGAACAGAAGGATACAGGTGTGGCTCAACTGAAAGTTATTCGTGATGACAGATAAGACTTCAGGGATTTCATGGCTGGTGATTTTCCAAAACAACAATGAGATACTCAGACCAGACATCGCTAACTTCAAACCAGACAGGTACTTATGTACTTATTATTTTGTGTTTATTTTTATTGTTCTTGTTGTCTTTAGATTAATTTTGATCTTGTTTTTAGTTTTTAACTTAAGTGTTTTCCTCATGAGGGTCTTCCACATCAGGGGGCTATGCCTACAAGGCCTGCGGGGTTGTTGCTGTGGAAATTGCCCTGGTCGGGGTGGTTGGTGGGGTCCTGCACTGCAGCCCTGGTGGGCCTCATTGTTGCAACTCCTGGTGTGGACGGATTTCCAAGACATTGTTTCCTCATCTCACAGTCGAGCTAGATGTTCATCCTCAGATATTTATCTCTAATTATGTTTTATATTGACGCTATAGTTAAAGAGACAGTAATTAGAAGTCAGAGTTTATGTTTGTGCAATAAGGTGTGGGGGAAGGGCTGGGAGTTGTATATTTGTGCTTTGTGGTTGTGAGTGTGATGAGGTGTGTGTGAAAAAGACAGTATGGTGAGTGTGTTAAGGTTTAATATATATAATTAAGTCACTCTCGGAGGGAAAGTATATCTCCAAACAGCTTAAACCTTGCACTCTAGATGAACCAGTTAGATGTAGAGCGAGCATTGTGTGAGGATCTAGTTGTCTCTGACCTGCCATTCATCAACTCAGCCAATAAATCACATAAAGGACGGTTGTTTATGGTGTCTGCGTGTTGTCTCTCGATGAAAATCACCTGGCGTGACCCCTAACCGGCTCGTCTACCTGTTGTTTTTCACATAGCCAGACGCCCACATTGATTTACATGCTGGAAATCTGGATTTGGTGATCCTGAAAAACGGGATTCTGGACCAGGGTGATCCAATCCTATTTTGTTTTGAACAAGCGGGATAAAAGTAAGCCGGATTATATGATCCGCCATCCCAAACAATTGGGATTCCCAAGTCTAGATTGCTTTTATCCGGATTAAAACATTTTGAACAACTGGCCCCTGAGTGTTTTAAAAGTATTAATATCAGTTCCTCTTAATGGCATGATGGGAATTTCTAAAAATAACCAAGTCTTCACTTATTCAGTGTAAGCTTACACCCATCTGGAACAACCCTGACACCCTGCAAAACAAAAAGATAATTAACTTCAGTCAATAGAAAAATAAAGGAATAAAACAGAACATATAATAGAAAACGGAAACTTCTTTTCACTTAATGTTCTCACTTTACAAAATGGAATCAGTGTCATGATTCAAACTTTATTTTGCTTGGTTTACTTTTGGGTTCTTTCATGTTCTGGGTTTTTGTCATGTTTTTGGTTTATGTTCTTTGTTTTTGGTGTTCAGTGTCATGTTCTGTTTTTTGGTTTCTGCTCATTAGTCCATCTGGTCTGATTGTTCATTCACCTCACCTGCGTCTAGTTACAGTAGTTCCTCTGTGTGTTTGAAGACTATTGGTTTCAGTTTCTTCTTGACAGTTCATTGCCTTCTGTTCACTCATGTTTTCTGTTAGTGCTTTTAGTTTAGGTACTCCATGCCAATGCTTTTGTGACCATCAGCAGCACCAAATTTTTAGAATACCACCAGCTTAAATCTATTATATGTAAAAAAAAACTATATATATATATATATATATATATAGAGAGAGAGAGAGATCATATACCAACATAACCAATCAACCTTGTAGCTACCTATCAGGGCAGCAGAATTCTCAAATCTTGATGCCCCAGAGCTTTTATCCAAAATATATAGACCAGTGGTGCCCAAGTTTGGTCCTCGAGATCTACCATCCTACAACTTTTAGATTCAACCTTTCTCCAACACACTTCAATCGGATGTCAACTGCATGCCAATCAGCTCTGCAGAGGCCTGGTAATGAGCCAGTCATTTGATTCAGGTGTGTGCCTCTGGACACTGGATTTGGGGGGAAGCTCCCCATGCATGGTGAGCAGCTTCCTCGTTTTCACGCTGTGGTCTGGACTTCCTTCTTGGCCTGCTTATTATCCCAGCAGGGTATCGGATCACTAGCAGGGCATTGCTGTTAATTGCTCGGATCTTGTTCTCGTCATTGAGCTGACTTCTCAGGACTTGCCTTACTCGTTGCAGATATTTGGCTGTGATAGCATTCCTTGTGCCCTCTGGGGGTGCAATGCCCTCAGTATGGACTATGTTCCCGCTTTTTGTCACTATCTGGCTTTCATTTTTTCCAGTTCGTACATACATACATTACATTTTGGAAATTAAATTGCCTTTATAGAGAAAAATTAAAAAAATAAAATGTTTTAACTTAATAAACAAATAGTTTTGCAATAGGATTTTCCAGAAACACACTTTATTCTTTACTTTATATTTTCTCCCCCATTACATTATTTGACACCCATTACCTTTTGTTTTCCATTCTCTGTTATATAAGGATCTTTCAACTTTATCTAAGTAGGGTTGTATGTGGGGAGATATGGGGAGATAGTGTGGTACCTGCAGCAGACAGTATTCAAAGCACATTGATCAGGGTTTGTCTAAAAGTCATTTACTGTGCTGAGCTCAGGTTAACTTTGGTCAAACTTTGATTTAGCAGACGTCTAAACAATGCCCAGACTTCATCGTCTCTGTTTGGGCTAACTTTTGTCTATGTCAGCTGTCTAAAGATAAACGAAATTTTAAATGTGTTTTTAGGGGGGAGGGCTAAACAAAGGTTTCAACAGACTGACCTGATTTAGCCACAAAAACAACATCTGTGGAAATGTGGTGCTTGGTGAGCTTGTGTTTTAAATAAAATTAACTCTGAACCTTAAATGTCCCTATAACTCTATCTAGGTCTAAATCAGATACAAGTCTATAGAAAAATAGTATGTTTGTTGTACATGGTCCTCATTAGCACACTAGACCAGAGGGCGGGAACACTTTGCATTTTGAAATCACTGCATTGGCTCCCCGTGCGTTTTAGGTTTATTTTTTAGGTTTGTTATGGCCCCAGGCCTCGGCCTTGGTTTTGTATGTAAATTTCTGTCTCGTAGCAACCAGGTGATTGGCTGGCTGCCTGGATTCTACGTGCAACTGTCTGACTGTGTCATCACTTGTCCGCGATTGGTCCGCTTGGTACAATCGCCTGATATCCAACCGGAGCTCCACTATTTAAGATGGCTGCTGCTGACCATTCAGGCCAGCTGTGTTCATTCAGCACAGCTTGCCATTTGCGGTCTTGGGACTTGGTGTGCACTGTGTGTTTTGCCTGTGATTAAATTGACTTGCTTTGGTAAACAAGCTTGGTTTGAATCTTTTTGCTTGTTGTGTAACATTGTGAATGGCTTCAAGCCTTTAGGATTGTTTTGGTTAATATTGAAATCCCTGGTTTGCCCTTCAGTTTCTTTTCAGAACAGTGTTTATTTACCTTTAGTCATTTTGTTTTGATTGTTAAATAAATCTTTTACTTATACCATTTTAATTTCTTGTCCTTAATGTTGCCTCCCTGTTTTCCGTAACAGAGCCGGGGTTGTAATAAGTTCTTTTAATTGTTTATAAATGTTTTAATAGACTTAGGCCTTCTTATCTATCTGACCTGTTTTTATGAGCACTCGTGAACCCTGAAGTTCTCTGGTTCCAGCCTGTTAGTTGTTCCCAAAGTTAGAACTAAAACCTACAGCCTCGTTCCATCATTACAGCCCTCGTCTGTGAAATACCCTACCTGAGAACCTCAGGGCTGCAGAGACTGTTGATGTTTTTAAAAAGATGCTTTTATTACTTTTAGGTTTGTTTAATCTTTTCTTTTTTCCTCCAGTGTTCTCCTTATATGGATCCTACGTGCTGGTGGCAATGCCGTCTCTAGGGTCGTTGCCACAATGATAGCCCTTGTCTGGGATGTTGGGGGGCTCTGCACTGCAGTCTTATGGTCATGGTGTAGACCCTGGCTGGCCATGATCGGCACAGTTCCTGTGGAGGCGGCTTCTGTGGTTATAAGTGGAGTGGCTCCTGGTTTGAAAAAATCCCCGACAGTGTTTCCTTACAGCAGTGTCAAGCCAGATGTTAATTTCTGTTTATATTTTAGTTTATATTCAGTTAAAGAGACAGAGGGGTGGGGGGTTGGGGGTATACATATACTGTGTATGAGTGTATGTGGGACAGAAAGAGTTGGATCAGGTATGTGTTTTTGAATTATTATGTTATATTGGGTATATGAAGGCTTGTGCTTTGTAATTTGCTAAAATTATTGCTCCAAATAACTATGGATCTGTGGCTTAGGACTGGGATAAAAACCAAATGAAAAATCTGAGACAGCTGGAAAGGTGCAACAGCTTGATACAAATCCAAGTAGCTTAGCTAACATTGGCGAGGAGGCTTTAATGTTAGCAACCTTGTCAATGTTGGCGCCAGGTTGTGAACCTCGCCATGAACATGGAAAATCAGCTACTAAAGTGAAACAACTGGTAAATGGTCTGTATTTATATAGCACTTTTCTGTACCTGGAATGATACCCGAAGCGCTTTACATCATACATCACATTCACCCATTCACACACACATTCACACACTGATGGCAGAAGCTGCCATGCAAGGCGCTAACCACAACCCATCAGGTGCAATTTGGGGTTTGGCATCTTGCTCAGGGACACCTTGACATGAGCTCGACAGGCCAAGGATCGAACCGGCAACCCTCAGGCTACAAGACGACTCCTCTACTTAATGAGTCACACTGCCCTAAACGGAAATACCACCAAGACTGTGCAGTTCAGTATTTTTGGAAAGGTGTTGAAGATGATCCAAAACTGAAGAAGCACATGATGAAGGAAGCCTTGCCCCTTGGGAAAATGCAAAGGGGGGGTTAGGGTGTGCTTCTTGATCACCAAAGCTGGAAAACATCATTCAATAGGTAAGAATTTAGTTAAACCAGCTGCAAAGGTGTTAGCTAATATATTGTTTGGGGAAAAAGCCTGCAACAAAACAATGAGACCGTTCAGCAGCGGATAAAATCCATGCTTGAAAGTGTGGAAGACAAGTTGGTGACACAGTTACACCAAAGCCAGTTTCTCGCTGCAGCTGGATGAGTCCACCAACGTGGGAAATGAGGCAAATCTGCTGCATTTCGTGAGATACGTTTGTGCCTGTGTTGTTCCCTGCCAACCAACACCAAGGGAGAAGCCCTTTTTCGTTCCCTCCATGATTTCATTATGAAAAATAACCTGGACTGGTCTAGATGTGTCAACATTTGCACCAACTGTGCAACTGCAATGACGGGAAAACAGAAAGGGCTAGTAGCTCGTGTCCAGGCTGCAGCAGCAACACACTGTTTTCACATCAAAGTTAGCTGGTTCTCACCTGCCCGTTTCAGCTGTGAGTTGAGGTAATGTTATTCCTGCATGATTTCCAGTGGCTCACAAAGATGGCATACCTGGCGCTGCTGCTAGAAACTGTGACTATTTTTGATAACCAGGACAAAATAAAATCCCCACGCCGGAAGATGGAATTATGGTGTGACCACCGGAATCACAGAGAATTTGACAACTTTCTGATACTTGCTGACTTTCTCTTCACTGCTGGAGAGAATATAAAGAAGAGCACTGTTGCATCTTTCAAGCCACATCTGCAAGGCCTCCACTCTCAGCTGGGAATATATTTTCCCAAATTACAAGCAAGCTTTGAGTGGATCAGATATCCATCTGGGGACATCACATATCTAAGAAATCCGTTCCAAATTCTCACTGAGAGAGGCTGACAGTCTCGTGGACATTGCATCAGATGGGACATCAAAGACAACTTTTACGGAGAAAAGTTTAACTGACTTTTGGCTCTGCATCCAACCTAGCATCCTGAGCTCATTAACACCACTCTGAAACTGCTGATGCCGTTTCCATCCACCAACAACTATCTAAGTTGGATTTTTCTGCACTTGTTGGCCTGAAATTAAAGCAGCTCCATGGTTGTTCCAAACAGGTGGTGACAGGGTCGATAACAGGAGGTCTGAAGGAGGTGAGCTTGATTGCTGCTCTGCTGTGCAGCTCTGCAACCATGACAAACTACACACACACACACACATTGTTCTGTCAAATAAAATCAGCCTAAAAATATCCATATCAGTCAGACTTTATGGATTAGTGTGAATTACCGTGTGAGACTGAAACTCTCAGATTTTGAGCCAGACATTGGTTCACGTATGGCACAGAAAACACAGCACCATTCTTCCCATTAAAATGGCAAAAGAAAGCAATGAGTGAGTACAGACTGAAATAGTGTAAACGTTACATTCTATGTTGTAAACTGTGCCAACGGTTTACGTTGGCATATTGTTTTGGGGGCTGTTTAGAGTTTGGTTTGCTATATGGGTTAAGTGGTGAAAAGGTTTGTCTAGAGGCATTGCACATGACCGCTGCGTGTTCATGAGACTGTCATACACTGAACGGTTGTTTTACATTTCTGCTTTGATAATGCGATGCCAGACAAATCACTTTATGAATCGTAACACAAAACTTTGATTTTGTACCTCTAGTAAGAACACATCACCACCTGTATTCCTTGCAGTATTGAGTATAATAATGATTATTATGTGATTGCAGAAAAGAACAAACCAAGCTGCAGCCTCCACTGTTTATTGTTTTCAGCCTTCTGGGATCTTATGTTGCCAACAGTAAAACAATGTGAAACATTATTGTTATAAAATCTTTTAAATACAGATTTTTTTTTTCTTTTTGTGTTTGGTATTAGTTTTTTATTTGTTTGTTTTTTGTGGGGCAGGTTGTAAATCTTGTTGAAACCTTTTAGGAAGAGCAGCAAGAAGATGAGAAATAAAGGAAAAGTTATTTGTTATTACTGTATCGGTGGTATCACACATCACAAATCAAAGCCTTTGTAGGACAGGGTGTGGTTAACCTTCAGCTGCCAGGCAGAGGATCTCTGGCAAAGATTTAGATGTGTTAGGATGGAATCGAGTCTCCTCCTTATTATAAATACACACAGCTGCAGCTCTAATTGCAGGGTGTAGCCCTGCAGATGTGTGCAGCTGTTTACTTTGATGGTGTGTCTCTGTCCCTGGCTGCAGCCTGATCTCTAGGTGCAAGTGTGCAGCAGTGCTGTGTGCCTTGTGTTGGATTCTGTGCCCATGTGGAACTATAAGTTGTGTTTTTGATCTCTTAAAGTTGAGTTTTGGTTTGTGTGCACAGGTATTAAGCCACTTTGTTGCTTTGCCTTGCAGCAGACAAGTGTGTGGTGACTCTGGTGTTTGGGTTGGGGTGTGCAGCCTCACCTCCTGAGGTATGTCTGTCTTCTATTAATGGATAGACGACCCCTCATGGGGTGTGTCAAATGTATTGACACTGTGTTAGCGTATTGATTATTATTATTTGATCTATATAAAAATCATTGCAGGCAGTGTGCATTAGGAGTTTGAACCACATTACAGACTACCTCTTGAGCGCCTCCAAGAGTACTGAAAGCCTGTGGTGAACAGCTAGCCGGTGTGTATGCTGACATCTTCAACATGTCATTATCCCAGGCTGTTGTCCCCCGTAT
>JBAFSZ010016510.1:0-11042 GCA_036919955.1 Melanotaenia pygmaea
GCCCCCCATCCCCACTGTACACAGTGTTGATGGAGCACTGCTTTCCCCTCCTGAGCCGCCGGATGGTGGACCAGAATGTCCTCGAAGCCATCCGGAAGTCATTCTCCATTGCCTCTCCAGACTCCTCCCATGCCTGAGTTTATGCCTTGCAACCGCCAAAGCTGTGTTCCTGCTTAGCCTGCCAATACTCCACAGGTCAAAAAAGCCTGATAGGACTTCTTCAGCTTGACAACATCCCTTACTGCTGGTGTCCACCAAAGAGTTCGGGGGTTACTGCCACGACAGGCACCGACGGCCTTGCGGCCACAGCTGTGGTTGGCTGCCTCAACAATAGAGGCACAGAACACAGCCCACTTATAGCTTCTGCAGCCGAGAAACAGACCTCCAGGGTCCCTGCCTCTGGCAGCCGCCCAGCTCACACTGCACCCATAACTGCATATAATCAAATTGTTTGATTTTTCATATTTTCTTTATTTTGTATGCTCAAATGAGATTATTAAGCCAGAGGGACATATTTGATTCATGGTTCCTGGTTTTCTTTGCTCAAAGATTGAAGAGGAGGCAAATAGACCATTAAACAATGCCTCTAAGTCACTAATTGTTTCCTGAATAAGAGTAATCAAAGGAATTATTCATACCTGGGTCATTGAAGGGCACCAGGATGTACTCGGAGGGTTCTTCCTGTGTTCCTTTGTAGCTGTCAATGATTGTGTATGAAACCGACCTGGCTTCTTCAATTTCCTCTGACATACTGCCGGTGGTGTCGATGACAAAGCACAGTGCAGACGAGCGTCCAATCCCCATCAGTCTGTGAGAGACCAGAATCTTGTTTTTTCTCCCACAAACATCAGCTTTCAGGATTCTTTCTGACACTCATGCTCAACACTGTAATGTATATTTTTCATATCTTGCTGTTGTACCTCAGAAAGTACTCGTCTCCTGCAGCAAAGCGGATGTCCTCCAGCAGCTCGAGGGTGGCGTCCGTGGCTGCTTTCACAGCAGCATCATGGAGCTGCATGTTGTCCGGGCGACGCTCATCTTTACTGATACCTCCTCGTGGAACTGTTGTGCTAGTGAGATCAGCTGCTCCTCCATGGCTACACTTACCTGGCACAGGACAGCAGGAAGGAGACAAACTGGTTCAGACTGTTATCAGCGTTGCTTTCGTACATGAACTCATGTCTGCTTTTATAAGCTGAATGTATTGCAGGAATAGTTTAATCATGTCTGTTATGCTGAAACAGTTAACATGACTGTATTAGTACTGCATGTTGGTTTGTAAAAGGTTGTTTATGTAATTAATATGTTAATAAACCTAAAAGTACAATGAATTGTACTATATACATGCAGATAAATTTCTATTTAGGACACAAGTCATGGAGTGTTTTCATTCTCTTTTATAGTATTTCATAAAAAAATTAGCATAAGTAGTATTTTATCATTAAGGTAAAAACAAAAATGAATATTCAGCTTGTCTCTGATGAAACCTTTTTCAATCCTCAAAACATTTACTGACCATGAAATAATACAAAGCATAAAAATAATAAATACTTCCTAAAATTACCACCACATAGAAATTGTACAAAAATATGAATAATATTGATGTTAAAGAAAAATGGATGACAACGTTAACCAGGATTCCAGCAAAGTTAAATATTAACTGATTGACCTGTTTCAGACGAGAATGACTGAAATACTTGTGTTACTTCTGTGGTGGTATCTGTTTTTATCTTAACATACTTTGACTGTCAAATCATATAGTCATTCATTGAGGATTTACACATTTTACTTTCCACTGTGAGGACTGTCAAGACAATCTGCTAAGTTTGCTGATAATTAACACTAATGAAAACCATTTACGGTAACAACATGCCTCTCATTTGTGTTATTTAAATAGTATTTTTCAGAAACCTTTAGGCTTCCCATCTGGTAAGACTCCAATGTAGCCTGATGTGAGTTTCTTCTCCCTCAGGATGTTGGGGAGGATCTGATTAGAGCATGTTCCACTTGCACAGTCAATGCAGGTGGCAGTGTTCACATCTGCAGATGAAAGACAAATGTGATACAGTAGTGAACTCATTTTATAAAAACTTTTGCTAGCACTAATATATGAACTTTTTTTGGATGGAATAATTAAACATACACACCTGCCAGGTTATCCAGAGGAAGATATGGGCGTATGAGGTTCTTATATTTCTCTGTGTGGCCCAGTTCCACCCAGTTACTGTGGCTGTAGAAGTCCTGATTGTGCATTAAAGCAGACAATATGCAAGATAATTAAAAAAATATATTATCAAACATGATCAAATTCTATAATGAATTCTGAATATCTGTTGTGTCTGAATAGCACATTCCCTGCTTCTCCTCCACTTTTTTTTTGCCAATATGTCTTTCATTTTCTTTTAGCACCATTTTTTCCCTTCATTCCGCTTTCTTCAATTTGTAAACCTCCTGTTCCACAGAATACATTGCATGGTCAAACTCCCTTGACCCCAATGGGCTCGACACACGAGGGGCGACGTCGCTCCTTCTCCATTCATTTCCTATGGAACCTGCATATTGAGGCGAAAATCGCTGCCCTCCTCCAGCCAAGCGACAGGCGACATTCGTGCATGTGAAATGTTGTGCCCGTTCATGTAGACGCACACACGGGGCTTGCGACGTGACACAAGAAAATAGAAAAATGTGAAATTTTTGTTGCTTTCGCCTGGCACTACAACCAATCAGCAAGGTGCTTCATGGACTGACTAATGAGAGCAGGTTAGACAGTGCCGTCTACAAACACTTTGATCATCGAAGAATAGATCATTTGAATGAATGAAATGAATGAAAAATACTTTATTAATCCCAAAGGGAAATTCAATAATAATAATCATTTTAGGTCAATGAAAGGCAGTCGCGTGGCGCCGGAGTGAATTAGTCTGAACGTAGTTTCTGGATTTATCTGGATCAGCCTAGAGGTCCATGAAATGATAATATTCACAATGCTGTTTCCTATTTTGTAAACTCTGGATGAACCCAGGGTTGTATTTCTTTTATACAGTAACCAGCAGGATTTCTATCAATTTGTGCAAAATCTTTCGGCTCTCTATCTGTCGTACTTTGTCACTTCAGGGACTGGTTTGAAAATGTCAAAATCCCCACCATTATCATAACCAATCAAATTTCTTGGAGAAAAGTGATCTTAGAGCGCGATGCACGGCACGCTGTCATTGGTCGGTTGCGATGACTTTTGCTTGACGCTGTCATTGGGCAACTCCTGTGTGTCGAGCCCATTAAATGCAACGGTGAAGATTAACTTTCTTGGTGATGCTGATCCCCCTCTAGCACCACCCTGGTTCGCAACTCCACTGGCATTCTGCTAGATCCTCATGACCCTTTATATATATATATATATATATATATATATATATACACAGCATACATATATGATTCTCACACAGAAGTCTAATAACAAAACACTGTTCAGTTCAGATCAGGGATCCCATTCCTCCCAACAACACTCCGCCAGGCCACTGAAACAAAATGCATGCAACATATCATGAGGCAGGCATAAATAGTATGAGGCAGATCGCACAGGCCTCACCCATCACTTTCAATGCCTGCACAGGCATTGAAAAACCTTAGAAGTACAGTGGTGTCCCCAGTTGGCACCTGATCAGGACACCACAAAGAGGGCCAAATAGCTAAACTGAATTGCTGTAATACATTTCCTGGTCCACCACACTTGTGACACACTCTCTGGGGCACCACCCCAGTGTAGGCACAATTAACATTAGGCATGTACATGCAAAGAACAGTTTTCCTTTCTGCAAGCTGTGGTCACGAGCAACCCTCTCATTAAATAACAAGAATGCATTGCCACACCTGGTCAAAGCCTCTCCCCTTCAGCAACTCTGGAGTATCACAAAAGGCCAGCCCATCTCCATGTGTTTGGGTCCAGAGCCCAAGCAAAACATGGAGGTGAACCCAGCTATGCTGCTCTACTTCACTCACCAGCTCAGGCTCTTTCTCTGCCAGTGCAGTGACATTTAGTGTTTCAAAAGACATTTGCTTTGTTATCGGAAATCAACATCCCCAGGACACCTTCATCTATGCCCCAGTTCGCATTAGAAAATTATCCCTGCAAGAGGTGAACCCACTTGGAGGGAGGAAGCTGTTGTTATAGGCTGGGCTCAACTCTGGGACACCTGGGCTATGCTAGCCAAGGTGCTGCATACATTATTCTGGCAGTCCATCTATGGCTCACTCAGATCCCTACCTTGAGAGCACCTTGAGATCCTACCCATACCCTGATAGGATCATGGACGTAATCAAACTCCACCACCACATCAAGATTAAAATTCACTGTTTACAACAATTCAATAAGACAAGTTAAATGAACATTTATCAAAGGTATATTATTAAAATTTGGGTTCAGGCTTAAATCCCATCACTTCTAGCACATCTGTTTTCTCAACTTGATATGAAAGTTGGAGCGTAAAGGTGGATTCTGGGGTGGTGAAGTGGTTGAAAAAAAGTGAAACTGTTATGGTTCCTGGGTTTTGGTGTTTCTTGGTTTGTATTAAATTTTGATTATGGTTTAGATTTCTGGGCTTTTGTCATGTTTAGTTCTCTTATGTTCATGCTTTAGGTTTTCAGTTTTGTCATGTTTAGTTCAGTTTTTCCTGTTTTCCCTCATGTGCTCGGTTTTCTGTTCCTGGCTCGTTACTTCACCTGGTTTGATTTCTCATTCACTTCAACTGCGCCTAATTACTCCCTCTGTCTACAAATTCCTATGGTTTTCCGTTCAGATCCTTGTGGTACATTCCCCTGTATTGCGTGTTCCCTGCTCCTGAGTTTGTGTCAAATAAACTCATTTACCTGCACTGACCTGCCTCTCCTGCCTGCGTTTGGGTCCTCACCTCCGCCAACACACACAGAAACATATATAATGTTGTGTTGCAGTGACAACAAGTGTGAGGCAGTGTGCAAGACAAAAAGCTGGAGCCTATTATAGCAACTAGTAGGTGAAAGGCAGGGCATGCCCTAGACAGGTTACCAGTCTAATGAAGGGCCAACACAGAGAGAATTGTGAATACAAGCAGTCGAAATGAGTTTCCTCTTTAGGGTGTCTGGGCTCTCCCTTAGAAATAAAAGGTCAGTCATCTGGGAGGGGCTTGGACTAGAACTACTGCCCCTCCTCATCTAGAGGAGCCAGATGAGGTGGCTTGGGAATCTGGTCAGAATGCCTCCTGGAGGCATCTCTGCAGAGGTCTTGTGGTCATGTCCCACTGGAAGGAGGCCCTGGAGAAGACCCAGAAGATGCACAAATATGCCTTTACAGGCATATTCAATCTAAGCCAAATCATATTGAATAAAACAAAGTTTTTGTTTTGAAACTTGTTTACTTTAAAGTCCTGCTTTTGCTCTGTAAAACACTGGATTGTAACTGTCATTTGAAGGTGAAATATAAATAAAGTTGATTTATTCCAGACATCTCACCTGTAGTGTGTGCAGGATTCTGCCCAGTGTTTCCCTGGCAGCCTTAAAGTTCTCCTTACGAATATTAGCCTTGATGGTGGCCATGCCCTCCGTGATGAGGCGGCGTCCTTCTAAGAAGGCTTCAGAGTTGAAGTGATGTGGAGCACTGAAAAGATTTTTTATGGGTAAGAGCAAATGAGATTTGTTTTTTTTTTTTGGCCATACACTTTTTTATTTTTAAAAAAATGTTCTTGTTTTAATTGGACTCTTCTTTACCTGTTAATAAAGTCACGGTCTATCAGTCCATTCTGGTTGTAGATCTCTTGGAGAGCTGAGTGGAATCTGGCACTGGATATCTCTCCTGATCCTTTGGAACCTAAACAGGCCTGCACAAGCTCCTCTGGAGATGTTCCCTAGAATTCATATGTAAGAGGTCTAGAGATGATTAATAAGAACTATAGATTTTAATTAGATTTTAATTTTATGTCTATGCTTTCCACCTCTTACTGTCCATGATCAGGCTAAGCTGCATTATGATGAAATGCTGATGTTTGTATTTCACTATCTGTATGTAATACAGATGTAGTGGTTTGTACAAATCCTTTATCTTCCATCTTACCGTAGGGTTGAAATCATCACCAGCATCATCAGCCATGTCCTGACATGTCTCAGTAACTTTTTGCAGTATGGCTGTTTTTGTGATGCTGACATGACTGGACGATCCTTCCTTGATGGACATAAAGGCCACACTGGGGGTCAATAAAGCAAAGGCCAGCAGGACCACTCCCAGTAATGAAGTCATGGTGACCCTGTCAAGATCATGATAATGACAACATCTTTAGTTTTCAGAAGGCAAGGCAAATTTAATTGTTTAGCACATTTCATGTTGAAAACAATTGAAAGTGCTTTACACGAAACATAAAAACATTGTAATGAGGTGCAGAAAAAAATACAAGCGTATTAGAAAAACAAAGATTAAAAAAGATTAAATTGATCACATAAAAACAGAAAGAAAAAGCTCAGATAAAGAAGTAAAGTTAAGATTTCAGCATAAAAGAACCAGTTGCAGATCTGGACTCCTAGTAAGAACTATTGAAATGCAGCAGAGAACAGGTGGGTCTTTAACCCGGATTTAAATGTGCTTCAGCTGATCTGAGGCTTTCTGGGAATTTGTTCCAGACGTGTGGAGCTGAATGCAACTTCTCCATGTATGGTTTTGACTCTGGGAACTGATAGGAAACACAATCCAGATGACCTGAGGATTCTGGTAGGTTCATACTGGGTCAAGAGGTCAGTGGTGTATTTTGGTCCTAAACCATTCAGAGCTTTATATGCCAGAAGCAGAACTTAAAAGTCAATTCTCTGGGCTCTCTGAATGGTTTAATTAGCTTGATTTATTGCCATCATGTCTCCTCATGTTGCTTCTGGAAGATACTATATATTGCAAAAGTACTCAAACATTAGTAACATTTGACCTTCAACCACAATCAGCTTTATTGTTGCAGTACAAAGAAACTGTGTGTGGCTGCTACCCAAGGAAGAAAAATAGGCATAGACACAGGGTCAATATAAATACAATACAAAAAACAGAAATATGAAATTACAATTGATTAATGAATAAAACTGGAGTAAAATATATACTAGTGTATGGATTTAATGAGCTCATTCTTAATTTGTAGGGTTTAAAATGGTCTTTTCCCACCATTTGCAGCTTAAAAACATCTGGGAAATTACATACAAGTAGAGTGTATTTCATGGAACTTTTTACTATCTCTCCAGAAGCACATTTGTGAGGTCAGGCACTGATGTTGGTTATGAGAAGGGTGGACTCACAGTCTCTGCTCTAATTCACCCCAAAGGTGTTCAGTCAGGTTGCAGTCAGAACTCAGCAGGCCAGTCAAGTTCTTCCACTACAAACTTGCTCATCCATGGACATTGCTCACTGGTACACGTGTTGGAACAGGAAGGAGCCACTTTAAACTGTTCCCACAAAGTTGGGACCGTGCCATTTTTCAAAATATCTTGGTATACTGATGTATTTAGAGTTGCTTTAGTCGAATGTGTCCAATGCATTCATACACTGGAGATCTCAACACTGGAGGCACAGAGGGTGATGTGTGTTATCCAACGACACAAATACAGATTTACTGGCAGTTGACTATGAAACAGTAATTAGCAAAGAAATTTCATGAATAAGCTTATCAAATAGGTGGCATACTTTTATGGTACCATGCCTGAATCACTGACCTCCTGACAGAGGCCTGTTCTTTCATAAAGCTTGTGGAGGCGGTCTACATGCTTAGCTGTGTGATTTTATACATGCAGCCATGAAAGTGACTGAAATTCTCAAATTCAATTATTAGTAAGGGTGTCCCAAAACCTTTAGCAGCATAGTGTTTTTAAGAGGACATACTGGATTCAATTATTAATTTGATTGATCGAACCTTTTCCTTTAAAAGCCTTTAAAAAAAAAACCTTTGAAACAAATTTTTAAAAAAGGAAAACAAAAGGAATATACAAAATTATCATCAATCATTTTTAGCACCCAGTAATTTGACTACAAGAGTGAAAAGTAAATATTTAAGATGAGAACAGACCATAACAGATTAATAGTTGTAATCAGAAATAATCTCCCCACAATAAAACACAAATAAATTAAAAGCCATTTAGACATTTGTGTCCTTTTCTGATTTTCGTTCAAATACATTTGAGGTAGCCGATGGAGCGTTTTAATAGGTCAGTAACTTTAACTTGGGCATTGACAATGTCATTTATGGTAAATTAAAGCAGCAAAACATCCCAACCTTAAAACTCTGTCCTTCTGAGTTGTTGTGATGAAGCACTGACGTTTCATCATGCACATTCCTGGAATCATAACTGCCCTGCAGCGTCCCAAAGCTGAGAAACTGCACGTCGCAACTTTTCTTGACCTAGTAGTTTCACATTACAGCTGAGCTTGCTTTATGGCACCATGTCAAACGGCAGTACTGGGATATTTTGGATACGCACCATGGCTGATTCAGCAAAGAAACATAAGGGGACATTACTGGTGAAGATAAAACAAAAGTCAATATCACATAGATTTTTACTGGAAAGAGCTCAGAAAAGAGATGGGATTCAAGATTTGATGCAGGATTGGTCTTTGATAGGGAGCACCATAGAGATGAAGTCAGCCAAAACTCAGCAGTATCGTGTGTTAGAATTTCACACACGCATCATAAGGTTTCACATGGAAAACCATTAAATTAGGTTTTAAATCCAAACAGGTCCTGTCTGGATTATAGCTAAATACACATTTCAGGGTAAGTAAATACTAAAACTATAAAGAGATTTTTTTCTGTATTACAGGGATTTTCATACTTATTTTCATAAAGATGTGACAAAGACTTTAAATCGGAAAGAAAAAAATCTACAAGTTCAACAGTGATTGAGCAATAGAAGTGATGAAGCAAGGTCGAGTTTCTCCAGGAAGAACGAAATTAAATTATTTTCTCTGAATTAGACCTCATCACAAAGTTGGTTTGATTGTAGAGTTGGTGGTTTCAAACACCCCTGTTTTGGTTTTACTGTACATCCTGAGCAGGCCTCGTGATTGCAACACATTCAACTTGTTTTTATCAAAGAGCTCTAAGTTGTTTACACCAGCAGATGGTAAAATATTTTTTTCTATGAACTAAAAACAGTCTCTAAAACTAAAACTCCATTAGGAGAAACTATATCTTTAGTCTGCAGCATATTGTAGCAGTTTATCATCACATATAAATTATATATACAGCATGATGGTTTTTAGTTTCAGGGGAGCGTGTTCACACTTGTTTAGCCTTGTTATGATACTCTGTCACATAGGACAGACGTGGACATAGCTCAGTTATCCTGTTTCAGTGTCTGTTAAGTTACTTCCTGACTTTTTTTTTCTTGTGTCAGTTTTCAGTGAATTTGTACGTTGATTTGCTTATTTACTCTCAGTGTCCTCAGAAAAAATTATTTTGGGTGGAGCAAAGACACAATGGAGGTGTGTCTGTGTACGGTTGGGTGGGTGTCTTCAGAATCTGTTAGAAGTGATAGAACTGGAGGGATGAGTGTGTCAGAGAGAAAAAGCAAACTGCCAAAACCCATGAACCCGGAACCGTGTTTTTACTTTCTTTCTGACGTCTGTGAGCATAACAAGTGTCTGGTAAGTGTTCTTCAAACTCCTAAAATGAGCTCAGTTTACTGTAAAATGACATTTATCTGTACAACTAGACAAAGCAGCAGGTGTTACGTTGGCATAATCATTATTTTTTTTATGATTTAGATCTACTCCTTGCCTTAGTTTAAAAGTTCTTTTGGTTTCTTTTATCATACAATACTAAAGTAGCTGCATTTTAAATTGTCAGTTATTGTTCTTATAGGTAAGAGTTTAAATCATGTTGTTTAAATATAATGAGATGTCATCCAGATATTTTTGTCAAAAGATGCATGTAGCTACATCGTAGCTGTGCTTGTTTTATTCATGTAGAAAGAAATTATTTTGATGCTGAGAAATACAGATGAAGTGTAAACTTAATATTTTTGTCAGGACATATTCACCTGTAATAAACCTCATTATTACTTTGGATTTGTTTTAGAAATCAGTGTTGACTTTGTTTTATGGTCACCGTAGAGACTGTATTCATGATGCTGTTGGATTGTTTGGCTGTGAGGTATCTTAGAGATCTTCTCCCACTCACTGACAAGCACGCAATAAATTATTAAACTAAACTGTAAAAAGCTAAATTAGAGAGAAATGCAAATATAAACAAGTGGCTTGGGCAGCATAATGAGAAGCAGCACACTCTTTGTTCATGAAAGGAAGAAACTTAGAGAGGAAGTGTTCCCCAAACCATTAGATGTGTCTATCAACAGAATCTCCAGCTGACTCAGCAGTTTGCTGCAGTTTCTAAGTAACATCAGTGTTGCTTTCCACTGCATGAACCTCTCACACTGCTGGTATTCAAGCTCTCAGTCTATAAACTTAAAAGGAAAAAGCAGACGTGTCTTGAAACAGTCAACACTGTCTTACGCAGGAGATTTCATCTGATCTGATCTGTCTTCATGTGCAGACACGGTGCAGAACTGACATCATCGAGGTATTGCAAGAGGATGTGACTAAGTGACCATGACGTAAAAATCGGAAAACATTTAAGAAGAAAAATTCAGAAAAGATGACATATATTAACACGTCAGATTATATTCAACTAGAAGCACTCGGAGCACCCCCGATTGTTCTCTGTCACCAGGATATCAACATAATCTGGGTCAAATGATGTCGCAGTATAACATCTACCATGATGTCATCGTACTGAATTGTGTTTACTTATTTAGTTATTTTTGCCACTGATTCTGGGCATTGAGTTAGAAGCTGTAATGATCCCCATCTCCCAGCAGAGAATCCTTAAAAATAAATTCTTGCATCCAGACGGTGATTAAGATCCCCCCCAAAATCTAATCGGTTGTTCCTTATTCCATTTTTCACATTTCCGGATAATAACACACACACACACACACACACACACACACACACACACACACACACACACACACACACACACACACACACA
>JBAFSZ010016511.1:0-11019 GCA_036919955.1 Melanotaenia pygmaea
AGTTACCTTAGATTTCTAAAGGCCTATAAAATGCATGTAAAAATAAAAATAATCTTCATAAATTGTTCTTTAAAACGAAAGAAGCTGAGGATAGATGTAAGATGCATAAAAATAAGTTTAAGAGCCAAAATGAGAATAAACAAATTGATAATAAATCCAATACAACAAACAGTATAATAAAGCAAAGATCTAAAAACCATGATTACCCAGATCTGGTTTTTGACTTAAATGGTGAAAATCATAACATTAATAAGATAACTTTAGTAATTCTTTTGTGAATGTGGGCCCTGATTTAGCAGCCAAAATACCAAATCAAGAAATGGAGCCAAATTTTGAAAGGAACAATAGCAGTATCATTCTCTCTGCTGTTAGTGAGCGGGAAATATTGAATACTGTTAAAAAATCTAAAATAAATTTTCTACACACTGTCACTTGATTGATATGGCACTTATAAAAAAAGAAAAAATCATAACACATCTAACACATATGGCCATACCTCATACTATAGAGGGAATATAGGATTTTCTGTTGATTAAAAGAAAAAACTTGAATAATATTGAATATGGGGGGTGGCTGGGAAATGGGAAAAAAGTATCTTAAGGGACAGAGTACAATATGTTCAAATGGGAGAGCTCTCTCCCAGCTGTCTTGACATTGGTGTTCCCCAGGGATCAGTATTGGGCCCTAAATTATTTAATTTGTATATTAATTATGTCTTTAATGTTTCTTAATTAGTGAAATGCATAGTCTTTGCTGACGACACAAATATATTTTATAGCCATGGTAGTTCTGGCCAACTTATTAACACTATATAATGAACTAAGTGAAATTAAAAAATGATTGGAAAGTAATAAATTATAATTAACTATAAATAAAATTATTGTTATTTGTATTTGTATGTGTGCAGTATATGAGTAGGGGTGGCCTGAATGAGTGAATGTCTCCCGGTCTGACTTTTTGTCCCAGGCCGGCCCTGCCGCTGCTATAGTGACTATTAACTGTCATCAGGGATGGCGCTAGCAGACTGAATACTTTCCAAACCAGTTCCGCACTTATGTGGCAAATCAGACAGTGATATTTTGAAAAAAAATGTGCTTGTTAATGATGAAAATCTGCATGATTCCTGGTTAAACATCTCAACATTCAGCTGATTTTGCTACCCGATTCACCTTACCTTGACATACTACATCTAGGCAATGAACACTCGTACCCCAAAGGAGCAGAATTAAAAGCATACATAAATATTCCGTGGCTGGATGGGAATCAAACCTTCAGCTGGGGCAGGTGCCCCAAACAAAGTATTTGCTCTTCATGTCAAAGAGGAGTAAGAAAACAGCAGATGTAGATGACGTTAGCTCGATGTAAAAATTAGGGATGTCCCAGTGATATATTTAGAAGCTAACATTATTTAACAACTATTTCGTTTATCGAAATCACAAAGGAAAATACATGTCCAACTTTTCATGAACACTGAAAACTGCCATCAACTAGTGATCCGCAGTGGAGGTTGAATTTGTCGAATATCCAGCCAGTTTCACTGCAGTCATGTTTCCACTGAGAAACTTGAGAATGTTTTGTTCATTTGCTGGTTTCACATAAAACATGACTTACGTATAAGCTTATTATCTGACTGTCCTCCTGGTTACATATGAACAACGTTTTTCTATTTCTTGTTGAATGAACAAGAATATCTGTTCAAGAATTAAATGATTGAACAAGACTATTTTGAAATGCCTTCATGTAATTCGTGCTGTATTTTAGTTGTTGTCGTCTTCAAACTTTTTCAGATCATCCTTCTGCCTTCTTTTCTCAGGAGGTGGAGGCAAACACAAAGATGGACGTGACATAAGCTGGGGAAAATGCGTTGTAGCACCTTAGGGGAAAACAAAATTATCCTCAATTACATGTCTGTTAACAACAGACTAACCTGCAGTGTCTGGTCCCAGGAGGCAATAACGTTAAACTACTGCAGTTCGCTGCATTTTAGTAAAGCCTTGTCTTTACTTTTTTTTTTTTTTTTAGATAAATAAATGTATTCAAAATTAGAGTAGCCTAACATAAATAGACTTGGAAAGCTTACAAAATAAAAATTTTGATAAACTCACCACCGACTAAGATACAGCCTTCAGTTATCTTGTTTGATGACAGCAACATATTTAGCTGCTGTTCAGGGTCAGCAGGCAGGCTTTGTTCTATTCTTAGGATGTCGATTGGAACATCCAAAGGCTCAACGGAAAAGTACCATTATTTATTTATTTATTGATGCAAAAAGCTAGCTGCTAGCTTTTTGCCACCCAGGAATGTCACCGATATGCAAGTCACGTGATCGGTGACTAAAGCTGAGAAGAATCTATAGCTCCAGAGCAAGAACTGCTAATCAGAAGGTCAGTGGGTCAAACCCCAGCATCCACAGCCCACATGTTAAAGTGTCCTTAGACACTGAACCTGCGGGACCTGATGACGTGTTGTGCAGAGTGTGAAGGACTATTGTAAATTATATCACAGACTAACAAAGCAAAATCTCATATTCAGTAAACCACATTGAATGGTTTTATTTATTTGACCTATTAAATTTGTTGTTATGAACAATTTTGTTAATTGCTTTTTAAATTTAAGTATGAGCAGCAGGAGAAGCAGAAAGTTTTCCGACATGTTGCGGTATGAGCGTGTCCACTGCCTGTCTTTGGTTTACTGGATGGTCTCTTTACATTCACACTGCAAGCGAGCCACACCAGGGTCTTCATGTAGACCAGAGTTTGCTTCTTTGTTTCACACCAGTTTGAATACAAATTAAACACTGCTCCAAATGAGCCATGCTTTCTAAAGAAGTGGACTGAACAGTGCCAGTGTGACTGCGACTTAAAGTCCTGAACACTGATGTGGTATAAACTTTAGGTAAAGTGACCATATTTCTTTTAAAGGTAGTAATTCTGCAATTACTCACATTTAAAAGTAACATGTCCTAATATTACTGATAAAATGCTTTTAACTTTGATTTAAGGAAATCTGTTTTTGCATTATCTTCTCATAATCTGCCTGAGCTAGTTAAAAGGTCCTTTACCCAGCTGGATTCAAAATTCCTGTATTACAAGTTGAAGGTTTTTCTACTTTTACTCTTTCATTAGTATTCAAAACTTGCAGGTGCAGCATTTGCTTATTAGACTTCCGGCATGGGTTGCACCCTTTGTTATTGTGTTGTTTTACCCAAATTGGGTAACAGAGGGCAGTAACCTTGAGACAGATCTTTTTACTCTGGCTAAATGATGGAAACAGAAAGGAAACAGAGCAGAAAAGAGCCTGTGCTATCCCCAATAAGTCTCTTGCAACACACACACGTACACTAACCATTTCAAAGACAATACACACAAAATGCCTTAGGCTGTTTTCACAGACACAGACATGCTCCCAGGCACATACAAGCAGATTTTCTCTTTTGCAAGCAAAATGAAAAGCACACAATATAAATCAGAGAGAGAGAGAGAGGATTTTCTCTTCTTTTGTTTCACTTTAAGTGGGGCAAAGAATAAAATACCAGGATATTTCAGGATAACAAAACCTGACTGAACTTACATAGTGTATTATAGTGTGTGACTAATCACTCACATTCACAGAATGTTTCCTTTTATTTTCCTTTCCTCTTTTCCCCCTTCTCTACCAGACTTCTCATCAGATCTCTGGTTCATCTCCCCCTTTCTAATTCTCCTCCCTTTCCTGCACTGACAGTGCCAGTTTATCAGTAATGCTCCTTAATTCAAGGCCAAGCTGGGCTGTCACCCTCGGGTCCCTATGTCACTGTCACATCCAGACAGACACATGTTAGAGGACACAAGGATATGTCCATCCACAGAGAGACAGAGGGGGGAGGCTTATCAGTGCAACCTTGCTGGTGAATTAGCAGACCCTTGAGTGATAAGGAGAGGCAGGCCAGCTGACACACTGAGAAAAAGGCAAAGACGGAAAGAGATAGGAGTGAGGAAGGAAGTGGGAGGAAGTAAAGCAGTGACAGCTGCTCTTTCGGCTGTTGTCATATGACACTCATTATCTCTGTCTGTGTGAGGCTCTGTTCACAGTGAAGCTCAAACCTCCACAAATAAAATTTTCTAAGATGATGGATGACCTGCAGATTCTACCCAGTATTGATAAAAAGAAAAGGTTCCTTTGAAGTTGCTGACACTGTGCTGCAGTACTGTAAAGTCTCATAAATGTATACTGTAACTGGACTTCAGTGACATCTCTTTTGTATTAGAGACATGACCTCCCACCTCATGTAACCTGAGGCTGGAGCCACATTTTCATATTTATAATTTGGGACAAAAAATCACCCATCTTTCTTTGTTCAGCATCTGGACTGATCTTCTAAATGTAAGAATCGTGAATCGTGCAGATCAATTCCATTCTTTAAACTTTTCTCAGTTCTGTCATGATTTCAGAAACGTTACAAGGAGCTGCTCACTATGTGAGATTCACAAAGTGTGGTGCTTAGCACTGTCACAGCAAGAATGGTCCTGGTTCAAACTAGAGGCGGGGCCTTTCTGTGTGGAGTTTGCATCACTTCAGGTACTCCGGCTTCCTCCCACTGTCCAAAAATATTCATGCTAAGTTGATTTGTTTCTTTTAGGTGGGCAGGAGTAGTACTCTGTCTCTTTGTGTTGACCGGAGACCCATCCAAGAAGCACCCTCCCTCTTGCCTGATATATAATAATAATATAATATTAAGACCTTTATCTTTGGTATTTAAACACTTTGCTAAAATAAGTGTTATGTTTTTATTTTTTTAGAATAAAACACTTCTACATGTCGTGGGCCCACATACATACAGCTGCCACTTTTATGCTGCCATTTTCTGAATGGACAAACAACTCTGTGTGTGAAGTGAGAAGCCACTGAGCTTTAAAACTGCAGCTTTGTTTGACACATGCTAGAAGCTATTTGGGAAAAGTAACTCTTTAAAAGATCCATAGAAGAAGACAGTACACATGTACACAATGTTAAAGTAGTTACCTGCAGTGCAGCCATCGCTGCACCTGACGCCACTGGATCCACTCACAGATGAAAACCCGATTATGTCTGGAAGAATTTTGGCCTCTAGCAGCCACTGTCTATTCACAACTATGCTTGTCAGTTGAAGTCATTTCTATGCTCATCTTTACTGGATGTCAGTAATTCTTTCAAGTTGTACCTTTAAATGAACTTTTCTTGTAGTACTCTTCTGAATCAGGAACTTTGAAAGAAAACAAACACGTCTCTGTGATGACAGACATGAAATAGATTCTGTAGCAATTTGTCTTTTGTTCTCTGAATAAATAAAATAAAAATAAATCAGATGGATGTGGAAGAGCAGCAGTTCTACTCTGAGCCCCTCCTGGATAATTGATTTTTACTGCTGACGCGGCATCGATCCACATGTCGATGTCCTGATCTGTCCTCCCCTCGCTCGTGAACAAGACCATGAGATACTTGAACTCTCCCACTTGGGGCAGGCTCTCATTCCAGACCTGGAAATAACACACCACCCTTTTCACGTTGAAGACCAAAATTATTTTAATTGAACTAAAATTAATCTAAATTTATCTAATTAGTCATTTAAATAACTGGTGTATTCATTATGCACTAATGCATTAAAATGCAGCCGACAGGTTCATACTGAGTGTAACTGGTTCAACTGATGGATGAATAGACATACTGTTATTGTTTCATGAGAAAAATCTAATAATCAGGCCATGTTTATGATACAACTTCCTGTGTTTTGCGTGTAAATTATTTGTTATCATAAAATCATGATTTTAGGGGATATATTTGAAAGCCTTTTAATTACTGTCGCCTGCAGCGGATTTGTGAAAAGACATAAAACGTTGACAAAATTGTATAAATGAAGACTTTTATACTCATCAGGGATAAAATTTGGCCCTCAGGTTACAATTTATATTGTACTTTAGCACCATGTGTGCTGTTAGACTGATGGTTGATTTATCTACTCTCAGTCATTGAAGCAGACATTATTCACTTATATTCTGTGTGGCATAAGATATTAAACATTGGCTTTTCTCTCCATTTCCCTCTCATCAAATCCCCATAACTGAGACTTTATAACATTATCCTGTCTTCATCATAAACTGCCAAACAGCAGTCTCTCAGCCCCCCACAATATGTCTGTGATGCACATTGGATTGGATATCCACTTTTGGCTAAAAGAGGCGTGGAGTCAGCTTCGATCGACCCGGACATGGATGAAGTGCCCTTGACAAGAATCGGTCTTGTCAGCTCCTGTGATGGCTGCCTGTCTCATCAGCCCGTCTCTTCACCACTGACATGATATGATGGGAGATGATACTGAACAACAGAGTGTTGGCTCTCAGATGTTAGCAGGGGGCCCTAGGGCATCAAAGACCCTGACAGATGCCACTTTATAGCTTTAATCCCAAGGTCTCAAAATGACACTTGACACAAATTGAGGCTGGCTTTTCTGTTGGCAATAAGAAAAAAAAAAAAAAAAAAACGACAGGGAGAAAAAATAACCAGGAATGCTTTCCATCGTGTGGCTCTTCCCCATTTTATTCTTAACCCTGCAATTACCTTTGACCATTTGCCTCTCAGTCTGCTGTTAGTGATGGAGAGAAAAATATACAAGAGGCACTGTTTCTGAATATCAGAACAACTGAACACATTTTGTGCCTCTTTCACATTTAACATTGAGTTGGGCTGACATGTTACAATTGTTATTTTAAACTGCACATATACACTTTTTAACTCTATGCTTATGTAAGCAAACGATTGTTGGTATAATTATTCAGGTACTTGCTTGTTCCGGAGGTTTACACTAAGGGGCGCACCACTAAACTCAGATTGTACAGGAATTCAGGGTTTGCAGGATCTAAGCAATGAACATGGAGACCATTTGGTGACTGGTATTTGGTAGCAGAGGAAGCGACATAAGTAGCATTAAATTTACAACCACTAAATCTAGAGGTTTTGATATTAGGTCACAGTACCCTATCCCTCTGTTGTCATCATGCATCGTGTGTTGTCTGATGATAATCCAATCAAAACAAATCCATTATATGATCCACATCAATCTACATACTTATGTATCTGCTCTGATGTTTGCTAAAGTCACACTAGTGGTCCATATGAATGGATGGTAACACAAATAAACATTCTGGAGCCTCTTCTTTTATCCTTCTCACCCATGAGTCCTTTGGGGGCTCTGGGTTCCTCAAACAGTCCAAAGATGGATCAACGCTAATTTCAGCTAAAAGATTTCCAGAATATTCTGTTCTGGCAAATTTGGTGCCAGAACGGACTAATATTAAATTTCCTTTAAAGAACTGAAAGCTTTTTCTGAATGTACTCAGATCAGTCCCGTCTTCCACGACCCTGAATGCAATGACAAGGGGAGTTTAGAGAACTGCTTCAGTTCAGATTTATTCAGTTTAACTTTATTTATGTAGCACCAATTTACAACAAAGTAAAGGTACTTTTAAAAGTACCTTGAGATGAGGTGTTTTCTACAATAAGAAGCTTAACCTCTATTTATTGATTTGACTCATTTTAAAGACCTTAAAACTTTTGGTCACTAAATGATAAAGGTTAGTGAGACTATGTTTGCTGTCAAAATATAAAACCCCACCCTCATGTCTGAGTGCTGCTTTTTGTCCAAACTTTACTCATTCCAGTTATGTTTTTTCCCTGTAATTTGTTTAATAAAATTAATGATTGATTTACTTGAGAACAAAGTGATGCAATGTAATATAAATACATAGTGCAGGATATTAAATGGTGTCAGTCAGATACAAAAGGGCATAATCTTTTACAGCAGAAATGCTGGGATACCCTTTTCTTCATCCATTAACAATTTTAGATGACCAAATTCAGCCTCCACTGAACTACTTCTACATCTACTTCTACATCTCTCGTACCATTTCCTCATTTGGATTTTTATTCATTACCAGGAGGTTTCAGGTGAACAGTACACTGATTACCAATAGGGCCTACAAAATCTGACATGTGATAAATGTACATTATATCATGTAATTGTACCATAATTACATAAAACAAGGACTGAAATCAAATTTCAAATGCATTAAAAATCTGTCAATTGTAACATCAATAATCTCTGCTTCCAATTACAGTGCTTGGAATGGGAAATTTAATTAATTACACCGAGCCTTTGTTATTTGTTATTCAGATTTTTTTATTTCTAATTTTGATTATTAGCCATTATTATGAATTTTGTTAAGAGGAATATAAGTTTAAAGCACTGCAACAGCACTAGAAAAACAGTAGACTGAAGATCTGAGACACAAGAAAACATATATGATTATTTTTAAACAGGTTTTTCTCTTGTTGTTGTCTTTAATAAACTAAGGGTGAATGTGTATTCTTGCTAGGACTTTGGTTGTTTCTGCAACATGAGTGTTAATTGCTGAAATGGCCAAAACCCTGCACACATACGGTTTGTCAGTGACAGTTTGCTCCATTATCATTTTCAGATTTTGTTTCATCATCTCCTCAGCCAAAAAAAATCCAGTTAAGTCCTGAGGTATTACCACATGAAAGCAAACCCTGTCGACTAGCTTGTTTACCTGATGAAAGGTATTTGGGGGGATTTTTGGAATACTACTGTTTTAAAGTAAAGGAATGATTTAGTATTTGCTGAACTGAAATACAGCAGCTACATGGCTTTCACAGAGAGGAGTGATATATATCAGCTGACACTAAAACATCAGTCACTGTCTTGCACCCTGTACTATTTTGGTAAGGATGTCACAAGTGATACTTCACTATCGTGAAAAGGCCTTCGTACACATGGCCAATAAAAATGATTGATATCTCATGGGGTTTCATGGTGGGGCACGGGGGCACTTTTACCTTTCCTAAAGGTTATTTTTGACTGTTTTGATTCGGCATGTGATTTCTGTGAGGAATATATGTGAGATGTCTTTAATGATAATATATGTATTTTCTGCTCATGTAGAACACATGTATGTTACATTTTTACCTTCTTAACAAGGGATGTGAAGGTTTACTGGATTACTGGAGGTACAGTTGTGTTCATATTCTCATCACCAGACAGTTCTTTTCAGCACTGACCCTTGAGGGCCACTGTGCTGCAGGTTTTAGACGCTTCTCTGCTTTAAAATGTCTGGTTCAAGTTAAAGGGAATCCAACAGTTTGTTGTCAAGCTCTGCACAATGACTATTTGATTTGAGTCAGGTGTGTTGAAGCAAGCATCTGAATTCAGGATGGTGGTTCTCAAGAGCCACGGTTGAATAGGAAACATCTAAAATCTGCAGGCAGTGTTGAATAGCTCTGCCCTAACCAAAAATACATAATCCCAACCAAGTTACAAAGTTTGTGTTTAGGCAATGTGTTGTATCAACATGCAGCAAAATTAGCTTTTTTAATCAGCAGCCAATGTGGTTGATGGATTCCTAAAGTTACTGGCCAATTAGAATTTCAACCAGCCAAACTGATTTTGGAGAATACAAGCAAGAGTATATGTGCAACTAAGAGCTGGGCAATATATCGAACTTTCAAATCTATTTTACACAAGTGATATAGGATGAGGGAATATCATTTTTATTAATATAGCTAGTTTTGAGTTAAAATTACAGTAGCAGAACTGCTGTTTTCCCCGTTTCTCCCATCCCTGTCTGCCTCTAACACAACTTCATCCCTCCCGCTCCTGCCTCCATGGAGCAACGTCCACTTCCAGCACGTCCAATCAAAGACCCGGTCCTCATTGCAACTTTCGAGCAGGTCGGTGTCATACAGCGACTTAAACTTTTGACCCCAGGTACCAGCTACCGAGCAGAAATTATTTGGCAAGAGATGTACTATCTAAAATGTATACAGAAGTGAGAGAAAGTCTCGCTGCCCTGCTCTCGATAGTAAAACACTTTGCTCTGACCACCAACATGTGGACCAGCCATACCTTAGTGTGACGGTACACTTCCTGGAAGGCTGTCTTCAGACCAGCTACTTTCTCCAGGACCACCCCCGGGATCAGACAGCTGAGGCCTTGCTGGATGTCCTCAAGCCTGTGTTACACCTGCTCATCGCCAATTTCCTGGCACCTGAAGAGGGGGAAGGTGAGCTGTGTGGATTACCTCAATGACAAATTTGCTGACCCAACCACCTCTTCTACATGGCATCTTTTGTGGATCCAAGATTTAGGTCCACATACATCTCAAGTGAGAAAATGGATGCACCTAAACATGAAGTTAATTTAGGGGCAGAGTCTCTGATGGCTGATCAAGACAGATGTTTGTGTGCGCTGTCTGATCCAACTGTCCCTGAGCCTGCAGACCAAGGCGAAGTATCAGTGGCAGTACCACCTGAGGCCAAAAAGAGGAAATCCCTGGCAGGCTTCTTCCAACAGAGCAGCTGCCAGAACAACATTCACAGTGAGGGAGGGAATAAAAATCGAACTGTCTGGCTACCTGCAGCCAGTTTGTGTAAAAAGTGATGCAGACCAGCTCAACTGGTGGAAGTATTACAAAGTTTCCTCTCCAGCTGTGAGGTGTCACATGTCACATCGCAGTGTTTCATACTCCGCGAGAAGAGAGAAATTTTTTATCTTGTTCTTGAGGCCACAAGAACAAAATGATGTAGAACTTTCTTCTTGTGGGGCTCTGAGAAGTGTTTTGTGATTGGTTGGAAATTTGAAGTGGGCGTGGTTGACACAGAAAAGATTGAAGTAGTTTGAACACACAAGAGAAAGAACTTTTTATAAAGACAGAACTTTGGAAAATGGCTTAAAGAACAAGCTGACCTGCTTTTATTTTTGCTCAGTATCTTTTCTGTTTGTTTTTTGCACAGCTGTATTTTTGTCATCGTCACTGAAAAGTAATTTACATTAATTTTCTTTAAGGAGCATTTTATTTAATATAGAAATTTCTTTTTTTTTTCTTTTTTTTTTTTTTTTTTCCCTGTCTTGTCCAACATCGTTGCAAACAGAATGACTGTCTGGCTGCCGTCTGGTGCTGGGCAATTTTCCTCTCTCAAGCAGGGATTTCT
>JBAFSZ010016512.1:0-10967 GCA_036919955.1 Melanotaenia pygmaea
AGGAAACAACTCACTGTACTTTCTTCACTGTGCGCATTACCTCGCACTGATGTGAGGAATATTGATGATTGGTGTAGTGATAGGAAGCTCGTCCTCTTGTAGCTCAGCAGCTTGTTTCTCCAAATCTGTAGTCAACACCTAAAACACGCACACATCATCTATTAGGATTCACATAGAATATTTATTCAGTCGTTCATTTAAATATCCTGCTAATAATCATACAGAGTGGAAAATAATAAAATCCTTTCTGCTGAACTTGTTTTTTTTACATTAAATATTAATTTCTTAAATGACATGGGGCTATTTTACCAGATATATAAAGCTTCATCTCACGTCATTGCTGCTAAAAAGCTGTAACCTGAAGCAGACAAACAAGAAAACTTATTATGCAGCAACTCTGAGGATGTACCTGATGAATGGCCACTCCCATACAGTTCAACATCACCTCTGGCTGCTCCTTCAGATCTGTAATTATGCCAGGAAGTGCTTTACACACCATTTTGTCTTTAATCAGGTCTGTGTAATCCACCAACACACTGCCCTGACGCTCAATCTCATCCTGTAACACAGATAAACAAGAGCCATTTTTTTAATATATTTTTCAAAAATATGGACTTTATATGGCGTTTATAACTAAAATGGTAGATTTTTTTAAAAGACAAAAATGCAGATGACTGACTTTGTCATAAAGGTGAATCCTGGAAGTAAAATATTTCTCAAACACTTTGATTTTCTCCACACTGGGTGAGCTCTCTATGAAGCCTGCACATAAAATCAAACATAACAGAGACAAAGAAAACATTCATTCTGACTGCAATCTGAAGAGAATATCATTATATGAAATAAAACTATAAATACACACACATACCGTCTGTGAAGTAGAGTGTCCATCCTTTGTATGGGCACAAGGCATCAAGAGTAGTCTGACATGGAACTGGGGATCAAGCAGATGGTATCTAAACATTAAACTTACAACAATCAGCAGAAAATGCTAACATCTCAAACAAAACAATTTGATTTCACATGTGATCAAACAAGATTAAAAACAGGAATTAATTATTTCTGTACACATCATGGAACAGACAGATAAAGTTCACCTCTCTGAGTACTAATGGTTGGGCTTGCAGATCCTCCTCCAGCGACACCTCCTCTCCAGCCTCCTCCTGAGCCTCTTCCTCCTCCTGCTGATCCTCCTCTCCATGGTCTATTCCTCCAGCCTCCCCCTCCTCCTCTCCAGGTTCCACCGCTTCTACTGCTGCCACCACCTCCTCCTCTCCACCCTCCTCCACCACCTCGCCATCTGTTCCCACCTCCTCCTCTCCATCCTCTATTCCCACCCCTCCACGTACCTCTGCTGGAATCCTCTGCACTCATCGCTTTGTAATTAAAGAGAAACAGAACACAAATGAGTCAAAGTTAACAGCAAGCATGACATGATTTATTTTCTTGGATCTGATTTAGTAAAACTCAAATGTACAAATAAACAAACAAATAAATAAAAAATAATGTTTGGCTTCTTGGAAGCAATATGGGAAGAAATAAGCGGTGGGTCAAGACTTAGTAGAAAAGAGAATATGTAAAAGCCCATAGATAAAACAACAAAATTAAGATACGATAATGTTTAATTTCGCTCCCCGTAAATTAAGCCTTTACTTCTCTTACATAAAATCTTTGAGAAGCAGACATATTTAAAACAGTATAAATCATTTTCAATCTTTATTTAACAGTTTTTAGTCTACAAACTCGAACTAAATTATATTAGCATCAGTGCATATCATAATCGTTACATTTATTCTGCGTCCTAACAGTTAGCAATATTCAGAGAGATCTAAGACAAAATGTGTATTTAACCGGCAGTGGCATTACTTCTCAATTTCTCCATGTGTAACTTTCAAAAAAGATATACTAAACTTACTATTTATATAACCTAAACAGAGAACAAACCGTCGTCGATCTGGTTAATAAACAGAAACGTTGCCGTCTGATATCAAACAAGTTGTCAAAGTTCCCTCCACTGACGTCACGTTTCTTCTTCTTCGTCCTTTATTTCAGCAGATCACCGTGATCACGTTTTTTACTGCCCCCAAGAGGTCACCAGCATTACTACAGGACAATTCAATAACTTGTTTTAAACTGGACTGTAGCATAGATATCTATACATATATATAGATATCTATGGACTGTAGTAACGAACAAATCAAACTACTAGTTCTGTTTCTTCAAATGTTTAAGGACAAACTGAACATCATGCTGAAATTTGATAAAATTTCATCTGACTGCTCATTACGACTTAAATCTAAATAAAAATACTTTATTAATCCCAGAGGGAAGCACTTTTCATTTGATTTTATTTAATAGGAAATATTTATAATGAACATGCCAGTCATGCCTCTGACGTTGCTGTCCATTGTAACGATACGTCAACGCGGCCGCCATCTTGGGCCGGGATAAGCCGCGTCTACTTACTGCATTAGTCAACAGAGGCAGGCGTCTATCACCGATTAAAAACACCACAACTCGCTGAATTTTCAACTGGTTTTCAATTAGTTTAGTTTATTAGAAAGTCACACATATTTATCATACAACAGATCGTTATATATATATATGTATATTTATTTTATATTTTTTTATATCATGAACTTACACACTCTAAGAGACACACCCACATGTGTACTGATTTTTTTCTACAATCCCCCAGAGAAATAATAATGGCGATGTTATATTTATAATATGAATAATATATAATATAAACAATTAAGGAATGAGTTTTAAAAATTTAAAAAGAAAAACAAACACTCATTCAAAAAAAAGAATGGCCTAAATTAAATATTTACCAAAATAATCCCAAAATGAAATACCTTCAATTATAGTTATACCTGCTCTTATTGCCATTTTGATACAAAATTAAAAAAAACGCATTTACTTCTAAAGTGACAATGAAAAATGAAATACTACAATTAATTTAATTAAATGTATGTATGTATGTATATATATATATATGTATATATGTATATGTATATGTATGTATATATATATATATATGAAATGAAATGAAAAATACTTTATTAATCCCAAAAAAGGGAAATTCAAGGGAAATTCAATATATATATATATATATGCTATGTGCATGCATGTGGTGCGCATTCATGTGAATGTGTATTTTGCAAGTTGTCCACTCCTTCTTCTGGAAACGTGATTCCGCCAGGTCCTCCTTCTTGGGGTACGTCAGAGCTGAAATGGAAGGAGATACTCTGCTCTGCTTCTTATCTATGTGCCTTTCTGTGCTAGCCTCCCCACACCTGTTCCCACAGTTCCAACACAACGGTTTCTTCTTTTTAATCATTTTTTGAGTTAGTGAAAATTCCGTTCTGCTTGGGGTGAGGAGTAGATAAGTGAGGAGATGCAACAATATTTACGACTACTCCTTACTGGATGTCCAGAACATTCTCAGGGTCTCTTGTTCTTCAGTATTGAACTCATTAACCCTGTATGAGCCTGTGTCCTGCTTATGAATGCATTATCTGAAAGCTGTGAAGTAATGATAACAATTAAGCTGTAGTTCTATTATTTAAAAGCAGAGCCTAATCAATGTGACTAAAATCTAAGGATAAACTAAATAAGTAAATGACTAATACTACTTAAATGATTAAATGAATGATAAATGAGTAAATGAATAAGAATGCTTATAAAATATTTGCAACAAAACGCATTATAAAATCAAATGGAAACAAGGTCTTAAAGGTCCCATATTATGCTGAAATCACTTTCTAAAGGTTTTATAACAGTCATGTTCCCATATACTGTTTATGAGGCTCAGAAATAAAATAAATTCTAGCACATCTCTCACTTGTTTCACTTTTCAGCAAATGTGTGCTCAAACAGGTGAATCTGAGAGTCTTTTTTGCTCCCTTTGTCTGAGTCCCTGAAGACCCTGTAGATGGATTTTATTTTTGCCAGAAATGTCCCCACAAAACTTTCCAAAGTCTTTTATGTGTGCACCCAGCATTTCACAGAAGACTGCTTTCTCAACATGGGTGTATATAAAGCAGGTTTCGTTAAACAGCTGAAGATGAAGCATGGATCGGCACCAACTGTCCGGACACAACTCCAAAGGTGGAAGTTATTTTATTTTGTGTCGCTTTTGTGTTTCGCTGGATGTAAATTTGTATCGCAAAAATGTAAAAAATGTTTCACTTGATGTAATATTGTTTTGCACTTCCTGGCCACCGTAGTTTGGAATTGAAATGCAAATAAATGCATTTTCCAGACATTACTAGAGTTTGAGTTTACAATATTAATGTCTATGTCTATTATTTGAGTCAGTCGACCACTAAAATTAATTTAATTCAGTTCAATTCAAAGTGTTTGTTGTCATTTACTCAGTAAGGAAACAAGTTTCCCTGAAGAATGAAATTCTTACGTCGGCACTGAATGCCATAAAGATTATAAAATAGAAGAAAAACAACTTTAAAATAAACCAGATGTGCAAAAGAAAACTGTCATTAAGTAGATGGTAAGATGCATGTGCAATAATCTATTATAAGTTAAAAGACACATAAGAAGTAAACAATACTGCAGTTACTGTGGTTGACAATAAACAGTCAGTGTGCAGGGTACAGGCCGTTGTTACGGACTGCTTTTAGCTGTTAAGGAGTCAGATGGCCAAGGGAAAGAAAGAGTTTCTGAGTCTGGTTGTCCTGCATTTCAGATTGTTGTGTCTCCTGCCTGAGGGGAGGAGAGTAAGCAGTCCATGTTGGGGGTGCGTGGGGTCTTTGATGATAGAGGCAGCTCACCTGTGGACTCTGTGCTGGTAGATGCTCTGCAGAGAGGGCAGCGGAGTCCTGGTGATCCTGGATGCAGTCTTCACCGCTCTGCAGGCGTTTGACAGTATAGCTGCCGTACCACACGGTCATGCAGCTGGTCAGGATGGACTCAACCACACAGCTGTAGAGGATTTCTGAGGAGCTTTGGTGACAAGCCGAACTTCCTCAGCCTCCTCAGGAAGTACAGCCGCTTCTGATCTCTCCAGCTGTGTGGCGTTGAGTGTCCAGGTGAGCTCCAAGCTGATGTGGACACCCAGATGTGTCGGGGTCACGCAGAATGGTGTCACTTGTCCTCTAGATAGAGCTTTGACTCCATTCAATTTTTTCAGTGCTCACCTCTGTCAAGTTGTCTCCACAAGTAAAAAGACAGTTTTGTCTTTTTCTGGTTCTTCAGCAACCAAAACAACATGTTCCAGGACTCACTCTGTTACTGAGCATATGTGGGATTCCTAAAAACCTAGACAGACAGAGACCTACCGGCAGTTCAACGGGCACCTCTGATGGAAATCACACATTAACATTAACGGTGAGAACTTTGTGGTGGTGTACGTTTTGGACCGCAGTGAAAGAAGAGTTGCATCAAGGTACAGGTCCCGGTCATCCTGCTGTTTGTTCACAAGCTACTTAAGTGCTCTAGGAAGAATGTTTAATATATTTCTTAATAATAAAACAGGGAATTAGGTTGACTCAATGGTAAATACTAAATTATTTTTCACAACTTTAAGATCATTCTGCTTTCTCTCAAAAATGATGAATTTCAGAGCACAAACTCTTGATTTTGTGCACTCTGATATTAATGACAAAAAAAGAGCTACCAAATAAACAAAAGCCAAAAAATGAATAAAAAAAAAACAACCCAAAACAAAACAGCCACAAAAAAGAGAAAAAACTATATAATGTCATGCTAACTACATTTTATATTATTGTGCAAAATAATACATAAAATAATACAAAATCAGCGGTGTGCCTATGCTCTGATGACAGAAGTTGGAGGAACGCTGAATTGATGGGTCAATTTTAGCGCATGCAGTTTTCCCACATTTTGTGGTTCACATGCACATTAACCAAAGGTATGCCATTACAATGAGTAGGTCAAACCGTCAGGACATCGACTCTGCCAGGATCCATGATCCCTGCTTTAGTGTCTCCAACTGATAACATATGTGTTAGTGTTGCCCACAGCTAAACTGAACTTTTTTTGTTATTGTTGTTTTGCTGCCCTAAAGGTGGCGCACAAGGCCTTGGCCCCATGGTTAAAAACTGCTTTACAGTGTGTATGTGGTCCAGCAAACAGTGGATGGAGGGTTGATAACCAGTGTTGTAGTAGATCAGGTGAGGAGCTCACACATTCAGCGAGAGCTTGGTTTGGAACTTGGTACCTCCACAATCCCACCTCGGCTAAGCAGGACTAAAAGGATGGATGGACGTTTATACTTCGGATTGTAAATAAAATCTCAGTGACAGTTATAATTCAGTGCTTTCAGTCACAGGATCAGTGTTTGCGTTGTGAGTCAGTAACATCTAAAATCAATGTTCAGCTGCTCTGATCAAAAATGTGTTGAACATAGAAATTCATAATTTATACTACTTATAGCTCCTCCTGCAGCCTCCTCACTCCTTCAGGTGACTTTTAGGATCTGAGGCATCCTGCAACATGATGAAGAGGTTTCTGATCACAGAAGGTATCAATTAAAGACATATAGAGGAGCCCTGTGAATCAGCTAAAACTAATCAGTAATCAATACAGTCAATAGTGTCTGATGAGACCTTCTGTAATCAGAGTGAGGAGTTTCTAATAATAATATTTCTGGTTAATGGAGAAACTAAATATGTGAAGATAAAAGCAGATTTGAAACTGTAGAAGCTCTTCAGCTGCTCCTCTCTGATGAAGATTATGATGAAGACACAAAGAAAGTCACCCGAAAAATGTAAAAAACTAACTTGAAGCTGAAAACAACAGTCATGGCTTCCTAAAAAAAATTCTGAAGCCACTAACTTTCTGTCAGAAAGAATTCCAGCTTTGTCGTTGCTGCTGCATTCACGGAGCAGCAGGAACACGGGATTTCAGAACGACTAGTAGGAGTCATACATGATAAATGCTTCCACTGTTTAGTCATTGTTGGTATTAGAAATAAATATATGAAGTAAGTTTTATGTCTTTCGTTTTTCTTCAGTAATGCCGCCATGTTTTAGTTTTATATAACTTCGGCTTTACCTCGAACTTGATAGAAATATGAGTTGAGTTGTCATATGTCCTACGTACCTGAATGTAGCATAGTAGCTGACAGTTAAACATGCGCCACACAGAGTACAGTTCGAAATTGTGATATTTTGGCGGTTACAGGCGGAGTGAAGTGCTGTTGGATTTTCTGACTATAACCAGAATTGACAAGGAATAACAGAGGTAAGGGAGTTAGTTGTGATTCAGGTTCTGTTCAAGCATATCTTGACAATCTTTATAGTTACGTTAAAATGTATACAGACGCAGCCGCGAATCCATCAAGGGCAAATGGTACGCCATTCTCACTATTACCATAGTTACCGTTGCCAGTTGGATCTCGGTGCTGCTGGGAGAAGTGTAGGAGTTTTTAAGATCACTTATCTGTTTGGACTCAAGTTCATCCTTAATCAGTATAAAAAACAGTTACTGAAAAAAGCTTCTGGACTCATAACAGTCCATCACTTAATTATAATGTCCCCTCCTGTTTGATTTATTGCTTGTGTTGTTCCAACTCTCAGATGTAAGTCGCTTTGGATAAAAGCATCTGCTAAATGACTGTAGAATTGAATAGCATACTCAGTAAGTGGATCAGATATATTAATTAAAATCCAGCAAACACTGTACCGAATTCATATGATGGGATCAGTAGTGACATTTCTTTGGTTGCCAGCTCATTTTGGGGTGAGAAGGAATAAGTGGGCAGATAGGAGGGTTAAGGAGTGGTCCAAGAAGCAGGGTGTTGGTTTGACAGTTAACTATGGTAAAATGGAAGTAAGAAGTATCATTTAACATGAAATTAAGGAGCAATGGCAGAAACAGTGGGAAGAAGAAAAGAAAGGGCAAAGGTTTTACAGAGTACAAAGGACTTAGGGTGAAGAGGAGGTTTATAGGACACGGGAAATACTATAGTGTTATATCAAGACTAAGATTGGGACATACTTGGCTTAACACTGTAGGAAGTGAAACATGACACAGGTTGGTGTACATACTGCAAACGAAATGATAGAACATGTAATGATTTACTGCAACAGATATGAGATAAAAAGGAAGGAAATGTTGGATAAACTCAGGGCAATGAAAGTAATGTTTGAATTCCCGGGTATTTTACAGGATAGCTCAGGAGATGGTATGTAACTGATTCATAATTTATTTACTATCTAAAACAGGGCTGATTAAGAGAATATAAGGGACAGTTTTTTTAATATTTTTGTTTGTTTGTTTTCTCTCTGTCCTGTCCCACTCTCCTTACCATTTGGTGGCAGTAATGTACATCTGTACATTGTTTGCCAATCGCCAATGAACTGCAGAAGAAGAAAAACCAGAACGGAGGAGCAGATTCAAGACCAGATCCCGACCAACAGGAACAAAGGAGACTCGTCCTCTGATACCACCGGTCAACAGGTCAGTGTTGAGGACACTAAAAACACGAGGACGAGTCTCAAGGCTCTGTGTCTCATCCTTTGTTTCTTTTTTTCTATCAGAGGTGAAAAAAGAAAAGTAGTAGTTTGTGTTTTCATGTTTTTACTTGTTAAAAACTGCAAAGTGTCCGACTTCCTCCCGGACAGAACCCAATGTAAGACCTACGTCTGCAGTACCGAGTAATGGAGATAATATATCATGTTACTTTTACCCAAAACGGGGCCTTAAGGTGCGTTCAGGTTGTCTCATAATTCTGAGAATTGTTGACGTCATTATCGAGTAGTTGGCGTTCCTACTTTTTTACGGAGAAAAACGCCTCAATTACGGCTGTAATTTACAGCGCTCGAGGGAAGCTCATTAAATGCTGCTGGACAATGTCTCCATCGAGCAGCACTGCTGAGTCATGTTAGTTATTCCTGATAGGAAATGTATCTTCCGGACTAAGGAACATGCACTCAATGAGTTGGATCCACACCAGAATAACAACATGGAGGTCACTTCAGTCATTGTTTGAATGTTGTTCCCTCAGTGAAGTTTTCAGTTCATGGTAGCCTCCTGAAACACTGAGATAATCTTACGGTAACAGGCCAGGAAAATGCTGGGAGAATGCAATGATTTTTAATCTCAGTTAGTTTACTTGATATGAAACAGAGAAATGCAAAACTCTACACGGTATTTAATAGCATTAGTTCAATGCTACCATTTTAAATTAGCACTATGTAACTTTTCCCACCTTAAAACTGCATCTCTGATTAGTTTTGATGGCACAGTGACATTTATAATGTAGATTCCTGGAGCTGTCTTGCCCAGCGGCGTGCAGAGGCTGAGAAACTAAACTTCACAACTTTTGCTTCCAGGACGCTGCATCACGTTACAACTGAATTTCTCTTTACACATCGAATCACACACTAACAACTAGATATCAACACACTGGCTGTTAGGCTAGGATGCTGCTGCTGGGATGCAGGATGGATGCTGAATTAACTGTTGTTAAAATCTACCATCGTTCCATAGTTCTTGTTTAGAGTCAGAATGACACTTATTATATTGATGAAAACCTAATGTTTTGCATTTATAGGTCTTTTTTGAACCAGAATAAAAGGCCATGCTGTAGTACAGCCTGTTATATTTGCTGTATGTTTGGTAATAGTTAGTTATCTGTGTATTGGTTGGTTCAGATGAGGAGCTATGTTAAAGCTATAGTTACTCCTGGCCACAGGATGGCAGCATTGTTCAGGCTAAGGTTAATTGTGAAAAGAAAAAGACATGAATACAGCTAAGCAACTCGAAGCTTTAAGAATGTTGATACGCCTATTAAACCAGTAAAGAAGACGAGAGTGTCCCGTCATTTATCCGCAAGCGACCTCAGCTCAACCCAATGAAAGCCCAATCTATGTTCCAATATCTGCTTTTGTTTTTGTATACCCTACATGTTCAAAGGTTTAAGATCACTTTCCCATTGCATTTAATGGGAAAGTGACCCAAAACATTTGAGTGGTAGTTTATATATTTTTATTTTGCACATACTACAGTTCAGACTCCATGTTCTAATGAATATTATTTTTTTTTTACTGAAAGAGTATGTTGGACAAAATGTATAGCCCTTTTCTTTAACACTGAATATTTTGAAACATCATATTTTGTTTTGTTCGTATTTCAGATTATGTTTTCGTTATTCTAGTAAAGATTTACAGGTCTCTGTCTTTATAGTGAGATTTGAATAATATATTTTTCTGGCCAGATATAGTATCCTCTAACTATAATACACAGTTTCAGTTCAAACGTCAGTTTTTTTTTTAATTTATTTATCATGTTTACATGCGTCAGGTCATCTGTGGTTATTCTCGCAAATATGGGGAGATTTAACTTTCTCTACTAAAGTATTGAGATTCTGTTAGACTGTATTTTTCCTTCAGCCAAATTCTGTTTCCTCATACAACTTTAGTAAATAAAGAACTTCCTCATATTTACTAGAAAAATGAAACATGACCTGTGTGTAAAATAAAACAATTACAGTTTTAACACACCGGTCTTCATAGAAAGAGGATACTGATTTTGATTAAGCAAAAATACAGCCATAAACATCTACCACAGCACGTGCTTAACTTCCATCCATCCATTCATTGGCTATCCCTGCTTAGACCAACACAGGGTGGTGGGGGGGCTGGAGGCTATCCCTGTTGCTATCAGGTGAGAGGTGGTTTACACCCTGGACATGTCACTAGTCCATTACAGGCCCAACACAGATAGATAAACAACCACTCACCCACTCCAGCGGAGAATTCAGAAACATCAATGAACCTAACATGCATGTTTTTATGTGGACAACTGTTGTAGAAGAATTACCAAGAGTCCGGAATGAGTAAAAGTATATGAGGTTTATTACAGGAGAAGTATAAGAAAAATACAGACCAAAGTTGCTGTCTTGTTAACTCCGGGGGCAAACAAGAGGACTCTGATTTGTTACATTTTAGGAATCAGTTTTATTCAACCTGATCGAAGCT
>JBAFSZ010016514.1:0-10874 GCA_036919955.1 Melanotaenia pygmaea
ATTAATTTATATAATAAATTTTTAAATATATATATATATATATATATATATCTATATATATAAAAACATTGCTGTTAGCGCCGCACCACGTAAGTATCATGGCCCCAATGTATTCCTTGCATTCATTTGGCACGTAGGCCACGTTGATGCAAGGTAACGATGCAAGTGCATCCCAGAACTGTGATGTTGAGATACAAATAAGAGCAAAACCATTCTCTAAAAAAGTCATTGTCAGGTGGTAGAAAGTATATAAATTTCTGCAGGGGTGGGTCTAGAAAAGTTGTGATGGGGGGCCAGGCAGGGGCACTGAGCAGAAAAAGGGACACAAATGAGTGTTTTGTTTTGTTTTGTTTTTATTTTCAATGTTTATTCAGTGTTTTGATTATATGTAATATTGAACTGATCATTACCAATAATATGATCATCTAAAGTATAACAGTAAGAAAAACCCAAGTAGAGGTCACAGAACACTAAATGTTTGTAAGCAGGTGCTGGCTCTTTCTGTTGATACAATACAGTAAAAACAGGCATATTTCAGGTATAGTTGCGAATGGTGAATAATCATGATTAATTAATTTGTGAACTCTGATTAATCTTATTAAATGTTTTTAATTTTTGTCAGTTCTAAAATATGTACACATTTAACTATACGTACTGTAGCTGTTTCTTAACCCTCTAAAATTGCAGATAAATTATAACACTTGTGGAAATGATTTTATTTACATATAATAAGGTGTATAATATTTACTGAGGGCAAGTTAACAGACACTGGTGCAGGAAGGAGGAGCTTTAGGACCTACTTAAAACCAGGACAGAGCGAAGTGAAACCCACTTGTCTCCGAAGAACACAATGCATTTCTTAACTCTGGTCCTTGGGATCTGGTTTCTTCCAAAAGGCAAGCTTTCTTCTGTTCATTATTGTTTTATGTTATTTTACTTTTCTCTTCTTATTAAAAAGAAAATAACTAATATAGTTAATTATCTGTATACTTTTGTTTTTACATCCCTCTACATTCTGTCTAACCTACATCTTCTGTACAGATAATTCAACTTTTTTTTGCATTTTTTGCCCGTGTTTTAGGTATTTTCTATATTGCCCTTTTTAAAAAATATTAAGTGGCACCATTGTTCATAGTTCTGAATAATTTCCTTCAGGATTAATGTGGTAACGCAGTATTGTTGCTATTTTGTTGACAGTAAATGCTCCATATGCTTGTTGTTTGTACAGTCGACACCCTGACATGTTATGAGTGTGTACCAGGATTCTCTGGAAGGTGCACTGAGACGACCAAACAATGTCCCACAGCAGATTATCAGTGTGGAGCAATCAGAGTTTTAGCATATGCAGGTACGTTTTGGGATATGCACTGGTCGTTAATCCCCTTCTTCGCACTGACTCAGTCTACAATTGTTGCATTTTGGTTGCAGGAGAATCAAAAATTTCTGATATTCAAGCAAAGAAGTGTATTTTGGCTCAAGAATGTATTACTGGTTCAGTCAACTTTGGAGTTGCCAAAACCATGATGACCAGCAAATGCTGCAACTCTGACCGTTGCAACAGCCAACCTGCTCTTGGTAATTTCCATTCTTGTTCTTTTAAAGTTGTGCCATGTTGTTCTAACTATAGTTTGTTGAATTTATACTGTGTGTAAAATGATTGCAGTAAGATCAGGCCAAAAAAACATGTTAAGCGCTAAAAAAGATAATTTGTTTGCTACTTCAGAGCCAGACTCTGAAGTATAGCTTCATTTACTAGTTTATACAAGTCATTTGTTATCTTGTGGTTTTAACTCAAATACTACAGTCACTATAACAACAACAACTAATAATAATAACAATAATAATGTAATAAATATTCTTAATCATGATCTGTTGCCTCAGAAAAGATTCATGCCACAATTTCTATTTAAGGTTATGAAAGATTCCATTTGCTAGTTTTTAATTAGCATTTGTAACTGAGAGAAACGTCCAGGATTATTTTCACACAATAATTAAACTTTTTTTTAAAGTTTTCAAACAGTTAAATCACACATTAAAAAGGAAACATTACTTTTTATTGCTTCATCACTCTTTTATTCCTCCAATAACTGATGTTTTATTTTGCAGATGCCAGCCAATCCTCTCCTAATGGCAAGAAGTGCTTCACCTGTGAAGGAGAAACATGCACTAAAACTTTAAACTGCGAAGGGAATGAGGATCACTGCATCAAAACCACAGGTAAGAGACCTGCTGCTTCCTCTATCCTCCTCTACATCTCTTCTCTGCTCTGAACAATGTTAAGTAGTTCTAATATTAAACAGTGAATCTAAAGTTATAACATTGTTTTATTCTCTCAGTGGCTTTTGGAGGAAATAAGATGACAATGAAGGGCTGTGCCTCCAAGACGATTTGCACAGCTGCTTCAAATCCGCAGCTTTCAGGAGTTGTTGGAGCAGAAATGAACTGCTGTCAGGGCAACTTCTGCAACAGTGCCAGCAGTGCAAGCGCTGGCCTGCTGCTGTTGGTGATCCCACTTATTTCTTTGGTCTTGTTCTCTTAGCTGATGAAGACAGTAGCATCATTGCTCAGTTTTTCTTATCATCTTGGTTTAATTAAAGAGTTATCACCTCTGTTCTTCTGTCAGTACATGCGTGTGTGACAATGGTGAAAACATTTTAGTAAGGTACGATGTAAAGGAAATGTTTTCTGCTTATTAATGGCCTTATAGAGAAACAGTGTTGAGCTGCAGTCAACTGACACCGAATCAGGAAACTGGAATATCTAGAGATGAAGAGAGAGTCTAGAAATTTCTGTGACTGTATTAACTATTAAACTATATTACTGTTTGTCATAAAACTCTTAAAATGAGGAAACGGAGCGTTTTGTCTGATCCTTAAATCTAAGCAGCATTAGGTTTGTATGTGTTAAAGCATGTACTACGGTATATGTGCATGAATAATGGACACTATGCTCCACCAATCATAACATGGTTACCAGTTCAACTTTTTTAAATGTTTTATTCTTGCAGTGTATTGTGATTTAAAAATTGCATTTGTATTCTTTATCCATATGGATTTTGAGGTGCACAGTGAAGATCCAGAGATGCAAATGAATACCAGAATAAATAAACATTTAATTTTGCTACCAACGCATTTGAATTTCACAGTATATACTTTTTCTAGTCTGTCTCTGAAACATGAATACTTTATGCATTTGAGGTAAAATAAATGAATAAATAAAACATTTCATTTGATTGATTTATTTTGACAGCTTGTTTCCCCATTTAATATTTACTTTTTTTTTTGTTTTGTTTTACTGATAAGATAGGCTACACGCAAAAACAAACAAATCCACAAAGACAGCTTTGGAGATTGAAGACTGTGTAAATTTGCGTACAAAGTCTAACTGAAATTAATGGGTTATTGTGAAGAAGTTGACAAGAAGCCGTTGGATTTATTTGATTTTATTCAAGTGGTTTAAATCAGGGAAATGATGAAAACCTGCAGGATACCGGCCCTCGAGGACAGTGTAGCGACCTTTGTCTCATCAAAAGCATTTACCATGACCCATCTCTGACAGACAAGACTGGAAAAATTTTATCGTAACAATACGTCACATATACAGTGGAAGGTGTTAATGTTTGGTTGGGAGATTACTCATTAGCTAGGGTCATTAGCTTTTAGAGAAGAACCCATGGACCTCAACAAATTGTCCCATACTCTTATTATGGTTCGCTAACTGCACTGGCAGTGTATCTTTTTACACAGGTACAGAGATGTGCAGCACCAAGAACCCACGGACCGGGAACTGACCCAAGGAAGCTGAGTCTGGCTGGGGGTATCGTAATATGGCAGATTAACCATTGTAGTCTTCTTCTCCCTCAGGATGTCAGCCAGGACACTGCAACCCTCTACTAATAACTCTGAAAGATCCACAGGCTAAAGATACTGGATTGTATGTCCTGGGAGCTTATATGACTGGTGATGGCCTACTGGGTCAGTTTGGAATCAAGGTGTTGGTGGTGGACCCCTGTCAACTAACATCTACTCTACCCCTACTGTAAGTATACCATCTATTAAAGGGTTGAAGTTGAAACAGGTATGCATCGAGTAAATATTTGGTTAACTGGCATGATCACACTCATTATGTTACATCATCTTCCTGTGTGGTTTACTCTGTTGCACGTCCCACTCTGTGGACTGTTCCTTCTGTCGCTTTTACTAACTGTTTTCTTACAGCCTGCATCCTGGAGCTTCATATCCTATAGGGCTTGGAAAAATTATTTCCTTTAGCACCTGTAAAAGCTGTCTCTCCAATCTTCACCCCCATTAAAGATGCCGTTGGAGTCCCACGAGGTGTTCCAGATGAGTATAAATTACTGGACCAGGTTGTAGCTGGGTTTGAATCCATTTTCTTGTTTATTACTGTAAATAACAATGTAGATAAAATAAATTATATCCACTACAATGTTCAAAGGTAGACCTTTTATTAGAGGTCAAAAGGGGGAATTGTAAATAAATTTATTGGAATTACTCATCAAGGAATTACTTAAGTGTGCTACTTATTTTCATTTATATTCTTACCCTATTAATCATTAAATTTCTCTTATTTGTGAGGGGCTGACTGTGTCTGCTGGTAAAACAACATGTGAAATGTTACACTTAGAGGAAATGTCTAAGTTAACCGGAGTCCAGGGGAAATCTCCTGCTTGTCTCTGTATGTGTGTTCTTGTTCCTGTTTTTAAGGACACAAGATTCCTGCAACTGCACCATTAGTCAGCAAAACTGTGTATAGCAAGGATGAGGAGCTGTAATATATAGGGTCCAGAGACAAAGAATGGAGGTCCTGTCTGTAGCGAGCAGCAAGACATTTCTTATGTCTGTTTGCCTGGGATAGATATGGACCCAGGGCTCTGTAGTTCGCACATTCTCATACAATGTAAATGAATAAATTGTCAGCTGAGTGAGGTAGTTTGTCATCAATGCTCCATCAAAATGAACACGCAGGAGAAGAACCTAAAAAGGAAGGTAAAAAGAAATTAGTGTGGAACAGTATCTAGTACCTAAAATTGGGGGAATTTACAAGTACCTGTTTTACTTAGAAAATAACTTTATTATTTGTGCATTTTTAAGGTTTTCTCCAACACTGCCTTTGATAATAAAGGGAACTTCGTGGCAATTCTAAAAACAATTGCTAACCACGACAAAACTGTGAAGAAATGGTTGACATCCATACACAATGCAAAGTACACAAGTAAAATAATTCAGAATGAGGTTCTGGATTGTCTGGCTGACATGGTTCAAAATGAAATTATAGAGGAAGTGCAAAGCAGTGGAGTCTTTAGCATCATACCAGATGAGACAAAGATGTGGAAAAAAAGAAGCAAATGTCAGTAGTACTTAGATACTATTCTAATGGAGCAATTAAAAAAAGTTTTCTCCATTTTGAATCTGCTGAAAGGCTGGATGCAGAAGGGCTTAGTGAAAAAATTTTACACATACTGGAGAGTCATGATCTGGAATATAAAAACAATCTTGTAGGCCAGACATATGATGGTGCTGCTGTCATGAGTGGTAAGCATTCAGGAGTTCGGGCAAGAATCAAAGAGAAAGCAAAATATGCCTTTTACATCCACTGTAATGTTCACTGTCTCTCTACAGTTAAAGCTGTTCCAGAGGCAGATGAATTCTTCTCTTTGCTTGAAAAAGTGTTTGTGTTCATTTCTGGATCATATGTCCATCCTAAATGGTTAGCAATATAAAAAAGACATGTATGAAGGTGCACCAAGAGAGCTGAAGCAGTTAAGCGACATTAAGCAAGATTTACAGCACTGCTAAACATTAAAGATAGATTACCTGCCCTTAAGCGAGTGCTGCTAGAGATAGCCCAGGAAAGCAAAGGTGACAGATCTATTGAGGCCTGAGGTCTGCTAGCACAGATACTTTGCTTTCATGGTGCATCTTGTGATTCTTATGTAAACGGTTTAGAGAAACAAAACTTCTATCTGACATGCTACAGTCATCAACACTGGATTTTCCCAAAGCTGTTGACTTGGTCAATGCTTTGGTTCAGACTTTGAATGATTTCAGACAGGAGTCATTTTTTGATAACTTGTGGACTGACGTGTTGAACATTTCTGACAAATGTGAGTCTGCAACACAGGCAGGAACAAAACGACCGAAACAGCTAAGCTGCAAATTTAGGGACAAATTTGTTTTGACTAAATGTTGGTCAGAGAGTGTCAGAACAGGATAAAGACTTTTTTCGCTCATCCTTTTTCTATCCTGCCATTGATCAGATGCTCTCTGAGCTTAACAAGCGTTTTTCAAGGTAAAGCTGTGACATCATGAATAGCATCCAAGCTCTGAATCCTAAAAGTGATGCATTTCTCAATGCGACAGATCAACAGTTCAGAGTAAAAGGAAAACCGTACCTCAGTTCCAGGTTATCACAGCAGATGTGGGGATGACAGTTAACTTTGCTTCACTCACACAGCATGGCAGCTGACTGGCAGGGTCTCCCTCACTTCAACTTTGTGTGCTAGGACTACTTCAGGAAACTTTCACAGGCTGGTGGTCCTCTGTAGGGACGATTCCCTTCTACATTTTCCGCGTAGACAGACTGACACTTACACACGCACACCCCCGCCTCCGCCTCCAATAGGCTGCCTCCGCTCAATATCCTTCCATCTGATTGGAGATCAGATCTGCCCTTTACATTAGGAAAATTCTTTTTCCAACACCAAGCACTGCACAGCTAAACCATAGCTCTCTTTACTTAGTTTCCCTCTTTAAGGTCCCCGACCTTCTCTGTTTCATCTCTTAAGCTTCTACAGAAGATGTGTCATCTTCTGCGGTCAGTTTCTTGAAATCCCCAATTAACACTTTTAATACTTCTAAATGAAATGAAATGAAAAATACTTTATTAATCCCAAAAGGGAAATTCAAAGGTACTACATCTAATCACTGATTCACTTTACACTTAAAATTATACACATTTCACTCATTGTCTTTTACTCTTGTCTCTGTTTCTCTTTAACTCTTATACTTCTATTCCTTTATTCAGGATATGGTCCCAGACCATTTACTCATATTTTCCTTTAACATCTATTATTCTTCTTAAAACCCCATTTCTCATACCAAAACTAAAACCATCTGTTATCCGACCATGCACTTAAATTTAAAGTACTCAGTGTGGACTATATTTAGAAAAGGTTTGTCCTTTACCTTTATTTATGACCGGTCTTTCAGTGTCTGATCTGGGTAGAGGATGATTATGATTGTCCTTTAAATCCTATTCGATGAGGGAAAATTTAGTAAATCAAATTCAAAGACATTTAATAATAATGCCATAAATCTTAAAAATGCACAAGTAATAAAGAACAGATACTTCTTCCGACATTTTTAAAATCGGCAGGTACCAATTTCCCACTTTCCTAATTAATCAGGTAGTGTTCCACACATTTTCTTTATATCTTTCACTTTGGGTTCTTCTCCTGCGTGTTCTTTGATGGATCAAAATATGACAGACTATATCTCTCAGTTAACTAATTTATTACAACTGATATGAGAAGTGTGCAAATACAGAATTCTGGATTCATACTATCTGTCCCCTGGACTAATACAATACGGAGTCTGCTGTTGTTACAGTCAGAACTCCCTCAAACTGATCCTGAATCCTTTATACATGGTCTGAGTATACACAGTTTTTGCTGACTAATGCTGCAGTTGCAGAAGTCGGGTCGGCTGCAATCACAGGTCCTGTGACCCCATCTGCTTCAGTCCTAAAAACAGGAACTAGAAAACAAGCAGGATATTTCCTCTGGACTCCAGTTAACTTAGACATTTCCTTTAGGTGTAACATTTCACGTGTTGTTTTATACCAGCAGACACAATTAGACAGCCCCTCACATGTTCTTCTCACTCACCCCATTTGAAAAGTCTCATTGTTGCGTAAGAACCCTGTTAGTTAGTATATGAGCTAAGATAAGTGATATTTAATATGATTAATAGAGTAAGAATGCAAATGAACATAAGTAGCGAATTTAATTCCTTGAGTATCCCAATTAATTTCATTCATATTTTATGATATTGTGGGATTTAACCTGGGACTTGTAATTTTCTTACCCTAATTAAAATAATACTGTATAATGTAATGTTTAACATTACATCAAACTTTTTTCAGTAAAAAAAATCAGAAAATTTGAATTCTGTGTGATCACACACTTCTACCAGTCTCATGACCAGTGCATATTTTTCTGCAGTGACAGAACTGTCTGCCATCACAGCTTTAAATATTTGTCAGCTTTACAACAAATAGGCCGTGTTAACGTAACATTTAGAATCCTGGTGGTACAGGAGGTTTTAATGCAAAATAATTGCTGTTTTCATGTGTGTAGTTCGAGGTTGGTGTGTTCCAGACTTTACTACACACAATCAGTTATTGTGTTGAGTTGTTTAACATTTGCATCAACCCCATTTTGCATACTGTGAGTCAATAATGAAGCCTAATTTAAATGGTGGTATTTTCCTTAGCCTTCCTGTCCTTTTTGTGACAAGCAATGTCCCAGAGAGGTGTTAATGTTGCAAGCCAGTACGAGTGGTAAAAAGTAAATTAACTTTACCATACAAATAAACAGATCAAACACGGGTGATACACTCTGTAGAGTTCACCTGGCACAGCAAACACCTTGACTCGGTTCTGTTTAATCACACATTTATTATCACACAGCAAAATCAGGATGTCTCTCCACGCTGCCTCTTCCTTCTTTCCCCCAAGGCCTCAGCACACTACTGCCAATAAAGAGTTCTTGATTAGATATGCATTAAAGCTGTGCCAATCTGCTTTACCTGTTGCTCCTTGAACCACAGTCTTACCCGTCCTTCCCATAGCTGAGCCGGAGCTACGCCCACCACCACCACACACTCGTCCAGGAGACATCCTTCTTCCCCACAACAGACCGATGCAGAGTCTGCATCACTGAGGCAAAGTAAATGTGTGCATTAGGAAATGTGGAAATGTAGGAAGGTAAAAATAAATGTATCAATAAATAAAGGAGGAAATTAAATTAATAGGTAAAGAATTAAATAAAATGGACATAGGAAAAAAATAAATAAATGTGGAAATAAAAAAGAATAATCCATCTATCTATCTTCTGCCACTTATTCGGAGTTGGATCACGGGGGCAGATGCCTAAGTAGGGAAACCCAGACTGCCCTCTCCCCGGCCACATTCACCAGCTTATCCGGGGGATCCCGAGGCGTTCCCAGGCCAGCCACGAAATGTTGTCCGCCCATCATGTACTGGGTCTTCCCTGGGACCTCTTTCCGGTGGGACGTGCCCGGAACAATTCACCAGGGAGGCGTTCGAGCCACCTCATCTGACTCTTTTCGATGTGGAGGAGCAGCGACTCTACTCTGAGCCCCTCCCGGATAACCGAGCTTCTCACCCTATCTCTAATGGAGAGCCCAGCCACCCTGCGGAGAAAACTCATTTCGACCGCTTGTATTCGCGATCTTGTTCTTTTGGTCACTACCCACAGCTCCTTTTGGCTCAGCTCCCTCTTCGCCACGACAGACCGATGCAGAGTCCGCATCACTGCAGACGCCGCACCGATCCACCTGTCAATCTCCACTCCAACCTTCCCTCACATGTGAACAAGACCCCGAACCCCTCCACTTGGGGCAGAACCTCATTGCTGACCCCGAGAAGGTACTCCACCATTTTCTGACTGAGGACCATGGTCTCGAATTTGGAGGTGCTGATTCTCATCCCAGCCGCTTTACACTCGGCTGCGAATCGCTCCAGTGAGAGCTGAAGATCACGTCCCGATGAAGCCAACCGAACCACATCATGCACAAAGAGCAGAGATCCAATCCTGGGCCACCAAACAGGATCCCCTCAACACCTCGGTTGCGCCTAGAAATTCTGTCCATTAAAGTTGAAAACAGAACCGGAAATGACTCTGATTTACTGCCGGTGATGCGGACCAAGCTCTAAGACCGGTCGTACAGGGACCGGACAGATCATACAAGGGGGTAAGCAGCACTCTATGCTCCCGGAGTACCTCCCACAGGAGTCCCCAGGAGAAACGGTCAAACGCCTTCTCCAAGTCCACAAAGCACATGTAGACTGGTTCAACGAACTCCAATGCCCCCTCCAAGACCCTGAAGAGAGTGTAGAGCTGGTCCACTGTTCCACGACCAGGACATAAACCACACTGCTCCTCCTCAACCCGAAGTTTGACTATCTGACGGACCCTCCTCTCCAGCACCACTGAATAGACCTTACCAGGGAGGCTGAGGAGTGTGATCCCTCTGTAGTTGGAGCACACCCTCTGGTCCCCCTTTTTGAAGTGAAGGACCACTGCCCCAGTCTGCCAGTCCACGGGAACTGTCCCCGATGTCCAATGGGATGCTGCAGAGGCATGTCAGCCAAGACAGCCCAGCTCACACTTCACCCAACCCCTATGGCCCCTCCTGCTGGTTTTGAGCCCACGGGAGGGGGAGCCCATGTCACCCTTTCGGGTGGGGGCCCGACTGGGCCCCATGGGCAAAAGGCCCGGCCACCAAGCGTCCGCCTCCGTGCCCCACCTCCAGGCCTGGCTCCAGAGGGGGGCCCTGGAGACCCACATCCTGGCAAGGGAAACCTGGGTACATGATTTGTTGCAAGGTTATTATAGTTAACAAAAACTAACGAAAAAACGAAAACTAAAATAAAAAAAAAAAAATGTTCTCGTTAACTGAAATAAAAATAAAAACGAGAGTTTTTAAAAAAACGAAAACTAACTGAAACTGTATTCTGTGTTTACAAAACAAACTAAAACGAACTAAAATTAAAGCAAAAATGTCCTTCGTTTTCGTTTTTTGTAAATTTATTTCATACATAAGGCCTCG
>JBAFSZ010016515.1:0-10833 GCA_036919955.1 Melanotaenia pygmaea
TTTCACCTGTCCACTGATAACAAGCTGGATGCTACGTCTCCTCTTTAGTCTGCAGGACATGCCGTCCATGCTTTCCAAAAACTAGTTCACATTTTCATCCAGGTTTCCACTTTGCCTCAGACCATTTTAAATTAACTTTGGTCCAGAGAAGACGGTGCTGGTTCTGGATCCTGTTCACATCTGGCTTCTTCTTTGCATGATGGAGCTTAACCTGCATTTGTGGGTTTCAGGGAGAACTATGTTAAGACAGTAGTTTCTGGAAGTCCTCCTGAGTCCATGCAGTGGTTTCCAAGAGAGAATCATGTCAGCTTTTAATGCAGAACATCACCAGTATCCAGCCTTGCCCCCGGCACACAGAGATTCCTCCTGATTCTCTGAATCTTCTGATATTCTACACTGTAGATGGTGGATCTTCAAAGTCTGAGGACCATTTTTCTGTAATTGTTCCACAGTTTTAGATCCAGTTTGTCTTGGGGAACCTCTGTCCATCTTTCCATCTGAGAGACTCTGCCTCTCTGAAATGCTCCTTTCATACCCAGTCATGTTACTGACCTGTTGCCAGTTAACCTGATTAGTTGTCCAATGATCCTCCAGGTGTTTCTGCTTTGTACCAGTTACTTTTCCAGCCTTTTGTTGCTCCTGTTCCAACTTTTTCCAGCCATGTTGCTGCATTAGATTCACTATCAGCTCATATTTTCCATCTCAATGTCAAATGTCTCCGTTCCATTATCTGATATATTTATCTTCTGTAAAATAAGTTTTTGAGTTTTTGGTTTTAATTCACATTTTAAACAACATCCTGACTGTTGGCCAGAAAGTTGTAGGTTGCGGGTTGATTGGCTAGAGGCAGGTACACCCTGGACAGGTCGCCAGTCCATCGGAGGCCAACACCGAGAGACAAACAGCAACTCACACTCATTGACCAGTTAACCTAACATGTGGAAGAAAGCCGGAGCTGGAACCAGCCACCTTCTTGAGGCTGCGGTGCTAGCCACCACACCACCATGCAGCCCGGTGGCTGGACTGGAATCAACATTTTCTCTCCACGTTAAATCCAGTCTGACCTCAGTCGATGTCAAGTCCTTATTGGTATATTTCCTCTAGTGGTTTTTGACGGCAGGTTTGTTGTTTTGTTTTTCAGGACTCCTTCATCCCGATGTGATGACAGAGGATCTAACAGCTGCTCAGCAGCATCATATCGGAGGACACCAGGACTTTAATAAGCAGACGGGGTCTAGAATGAGGGTCTGGATCCATTTATCGGGACAAAGAAAGACTGTTGCTGTTGACTGAGACCTGATGGGTCATCAGAGTTGGCAATAGCATGCCAGCTGTAAAAAGTAAAGTTGGTTCAATGTCTCATCGCTACCGGCCAGCCTCGGAGTATGACGACGCCACACTCGCCCAGAAGAGAGAATACTGGAGGAAGAAGAAGCGCGAGCAGCGGGCTCGTCTGTCGGAGCGGAACGGGGGAGCGCTCCCACACCTTCATGTTCCTGTAGAGACACCGGAGAAAAGTCCCAGATCACAGATCAGAAATCCAGGGGACGAACAGGAGGAAGAGGAGCTGCTTCAAATAAGGAAAATCAAAGTTTCCCCCCCGTTACAGCCGGTTTCAGACTGCATCCTAGCTAAAGAAGCTCCTGAATCCAATGAAACCCAGCTGGACACCAGTTCATCAGTGCCTCCGGTCACCAAAACCACCAGTAACAGCTCCACTTTAGTCCCCGTATCCCAGTCGAAAGCACAAGCTGCACCGCCTGTCCAGCCCAAGTTCATAGCCCCTGATGTGACCATAGCTTTGGCATCTCCGTGCGGCCATGTTTCCATCAAAACAGAGGCCAGAACCCCAAACACAACAGCGCAGAGGGTAACAAAGAGAGGCGCGAACCCCACGCCAAGGCCTAGAGGTGTTGGAGCTCCACCAGCTTCCATGGAGTCTGAGGAGGAGCGAGCAGCCAAGCGAAGGGAGCACTGGAGGATCAAAAAACGAGAGCAGAGAGCGAAGCTGGCAGCTCGTGTAGCTAAAGCAAGAGAGCGGACGCAGAGCAGGGAGGTGGTTCTTCAGAGGTCGGAGGCCGGATCAGGTCTACGTCCAGCTATGTTTGTGAGAGGAGTGGCGCAGAAACCGAGTCCCATTCGGGTCAGCGTGTCGATTCCATCTGTCAGTGAAACACGAGGTGGAGCAGCTGACCTGCTGGCACATCGGGGAACGGTTCAACACCCACATGGAGAGAAGACGGCGCAGACGGCTGCCATGTTGGATGCTTCTGTACAACCAGCCGAGTCTCAGAGAAAAGCTCCCAGTTATCTTCATCTCTGTAACCTCAGCCGAGGGATTGCTCGCTGTAAAACACCCAGGCAGAGGTTCATCGAAACCCAGAGGAGCTTCATGAACCAGAGGAGCTTCAGATGTAAACCTCCGTCCATGGCCTCAGTGTTTGGACCCAGAGGATTACCCAGAATCCACCCCGGCGACACCCCAGAACAGATAATCGCCAAACGGCGAGAGTACTGGAGGGTGAAGAAGCGCGAGCAGAGAGCGAAGCTGTCGATGGAGACGAAGGCTCAGCTGAAGGAGAAGGACTCCCTTATGAGGAGGGTGAAGCGTTACCAGCAGATTTTGGAGGAAATGAGGAGGGCCAGAGCTCTGGCGCAGTCCGCGGGAAGTGGCCTTACCCACGCCGCCGATGCCATCGGAGGGTTCATCAAGGAGGACGGGACACTGACTGTCAACGTCCTCCATAGTCCCAAACACCAAAATACAGCTGGAGAAGCTGAAGAGCTGCAGGTGCTTCCCAAGAGTTCCCGTCCCAGACGGAGCACCGTTCCCGTCATCAGGATCAATCAGCTCCCTCTGCCTGTCAGAAAAACTCCCAGACTTCTATCTATCAAACCCCACCCTCATCCTGCTTCAACTGGGCCCATGGTGGGGTCGAGTGGTGGCGTCAGGAAAATGGCGCTGACTCTGGACCCGGCGCTGACAGAGGAGGAGAGGATGGCCAAAAAGAGGGAGTACTGGAGGGTAAAGAAACGTGAGCAGCGAGCGGCGAGGGCCGGGGTAGCTTTACAGAGGAGAAAGGCTCACAAACAGGCTGTTGCCATGGAGAAAGGCTTTACAGGAAGCACACAACCTCTCCCCAACAGCACGGCGGCTATTCCACCACATGGAGATGGGATAAAACAGGAGTTTGAGCCAGCAGCTGACCTTACTTCTCCAGCAGAGCCAACCATCTGTCTGGACATCAAACCCCCGACCTCCCCACCGCCGCTGGAGCCTGACCCTGCTCTGAGCGCCGACAGCCAGGCTACCACTCTGCTGGCCGTGGCCTCCATGAAGAAGCTCCTGGAGGAGTCGCTCAGCACCGTCACAGAGAGCAAAAGTCAGCAGACTTCCATTAAAACGGAGGTGACAGAAGATGCTCCAGGACCGGATGTTAAACCCAGTCTGCCTCCAGTTTTCTTCCAGAAGGACGTCAGTCCCATCGCTGCTGATATGACTCTGCAGATAAAAAGCTGGCATCCAGACATTGAGGACACATCAGGCTTTGATGTCAAGACTCTGTCCAAACCTCTTTCCGCCTCCAACGAGGTCATCCCCTCCTCCCTGATCCCTTCAACCTTCAAAGGGAATGTTGCCATGGAAACACCTGATGGCCCAACTTCACCACGCAGAACCCAGAGGCTCTGCTCCAAAAAGATAGGACATCCAAGCTGCTGCCCCCTGGAGCCACCGAGGCTGCATCACATCCCATCTATCACCCCGGATCATCAACAGGAACAGCAGCAGAACAAGAAGCAGCCGTCTAGACAGAGGAGCTGCAGCCTGGCTCCAGAACAAGGAGGTCTGAGCAGCCTGCAGAGGAAGAGGGAGTACTGGAAGATGATGAAGAGGCAGCAGAGAGCTCGTGTAAAGGCCCGGCAGAAAGACAGGCAGGGAGAGGGAGGTGGTCGTTTGGTTTCCAGAAATGTCCAGGTATGCAAACGTTCAGGTACACAAACGTTCAGGTACACAACTGTCCAGGTACGCAGACATCCAGGTACACCGCTGTCCGGGTATGCAAATGTCTAGGTAGGCAAATGTCCATGTACACAGCCATCCAGGTACACAACATCTTTTTTTTTTGCCCCCAAAATAATTTATAGAGACAAACAGAAAATAGTAAAGACATCTGAAAAAGGATGAAAAGATTTTTTTTTTGTAAAATTATTTAATCATTTGAGAAAACGAAGAAAGCTCATTAAAAAATTAAAATGATCTAAAAACATTTTGTTCCGTAAATGATCAAACAAATCTAGAAAAAAATATTTTTTTTTTCTTTTTGTAATACAATAATTAGGTAGATATCTCATAAATTTAGTAAGCAAATAGATTTTTTTCTGTTTTTTTTTATTAATAAAAACTGTTCAGAAATAAACAGATTTTTTGTAAAATGATCTCATAAATAGAGAAAACTAAATGGAAAGTTTCTTTAAAAGTTTTTCTTAAATTATTTCATAAATTCAGGATAAATTTAACATTTTTTGTTTTCTAAAAGTATTTAATTAAGTAAAACAGGGAAGAATAAAAAGATAAATGTTTAAAGAGCTTTTCATTGAAGGAAACAAACTGGTTTCTGAGGTGGACTCAGATCTGGAGGCCACTGTTGGCCCAGATGACATCTGAAAACCGTCTCTGGCTCTGAACAGCAAAAATAGAGGCCAGAGAGACTAGAGGGGTCCCTGCAGATGTGGGGAGGGGGCACAGGAAGATATTCTGTGGTTTCCACTCGAAGAATAAAAACTTTCTGTATTTGTTTCAGACTCCAGGACTTATGACTGGTCCAGCCAAACCACCCGTCTCCTCGGTGTGTGGAATCCTGGTCGTCAGCCCGACATGTTCTGACCAGTCAGCTGATCTGGTCCAGGTCCACCTGCCTCCCACCAGCAGAGAAGACCCTCCCCAAAATGTGACGAAGTCACCACAACGTTTTCTGGAGCGGACTCCTCAAAGCTTGAAAGTGGACCTGGCCCCCTCCCTCCCCACTCTGAAGCCCCCAGATAACCCACTAGCCAGCATCAACCTGCAGCCCATTGAGTCCCCCAGTCAAAGTCCCACTTCCATCCTCAGTCCCATAAAAATCCCATATGTCCAACTTCCCATTCTAACCAGTAAGATGCCATCCTCCATCAAGCCAGCACCAGTGACCACTTTGGTCCCCCCCAAGCCCATCCCAGGGGAGTCTCAGGAGGACTTTCTGAGGAGGAAACGGGAGTACTGGAGGATAAAAAAGAAGGAGCAAAGAGCCAGGAAAGCCGTTCAGGACAAAGGGAGCAGCCCGGGAAGTTCCTCCGGCACCTGGAGGCCCATCCTGCCGGGCCAGGACCCCCAGACTCAGAGACCGGCCCAGGTATGACCTCAACCTCTTCACAACAGAAAGAGCTCAGAGCTTTTCTAAAGTTTTCCTCATTCATGTTTTCCACTCGACCTGCAGGAGGCCGGTCGGTGGATGAGCTCCTCCGAGGAGTCGGAGCATCTCATGAGGTTGGAGCTGAGTTTCTTTTCTGCTTTTTCCTGACGGCTGCATCCTGGATACTAACGGAATCTCTTTTCCAGCCTGCCAGCGGACTCAGGTCCAGGACCGTTTCCATACTCGGATTACTCGGCACAGGTAGAAGGTGAGGCATCAGGAAAGCAGGAGGAGGAGATTCAAAATGACGAAGATGAGTTGATTTATGTCTCTGCTGCCGTTCCAGATGAGTCAGCGTTGCTGTTTGCAGAGCACGAGGAGGACGAGGATGAGGAAGATCCCGTCTCAGACATCGTGTGGAGGAATCGCTACCTCATGGACTACGACCCGCTCAACCAGCTGTTGGTGTGCATGGTGTGTGGAGAGCTGCAGTACTCCCACAGCCTGGAGGGCGTCAGGTCCCACATCGATGAGGCCCACCCCCACACGCTGACCCTGGAGCCCGGGGAGAAGCAGCGAATCCTGGAGGCCTGGGACGAGCAGGTGTCCCAGCGGGAACGCTTCTTCACCAGCCAGCTGCAGCAGCACAGCGGCACTCTGACTGGTAAGTACACAGCCAGAGGTGGACATGATGAAGACTCTGATGAAGATCAGGCAGTGTAGACAAACAAAACAGCCACACCTGTTAAAAATTTCTAACCAGCCAATCAGATGGCAGCATGTAGACATGGTGAAGACAAGGTCGAACCGAGCATCAGAATGAGGAAGAAAGAGGATTTAAGTGACATTTATTTATTCATTCAGTTTGTTTATTTAATTGGGACGTGCAAAACACTTAACATCAGGTCCAAGGAAAGATGATGTAAATGTGTTGTAAAGAATGCTAGTTTCCATCTGTAGCTCCAAGGCAGGTAAGAGATTTATATAAAAACAGACCCTGTTAGACCTGTTTAAAAATAATTTAAAGGAGCAGGAGCCCTTGGATTAAACAAACTGATTTAAGATTTATAAAGTTCTGAAAATGAAGAATTTTGTTTTTCTTTGAACGGGGCATGGTCGTTGGTCTGAGTATTTACTGGGATTTTCACCCACAACCATCTCCAGGGTTTCCAGAGAATGGTCTGAAGAAGAGAAAATATCCAGCGAGCAGCAGTTGTCATGTAGCTGACACTTCTGTCGATTTACCAGCTAAGGGTACGGTTGCTGTGGAAACACAACAGAGATCAGGGTTTACCAAACTAAACCTTCCTGAATTGGACTCCCTGCTGGTAACCTGGCTCTACTACCAGCATGGCCTGGTTTAACCAGCACAGCCTACCTGAGTATTGTTGCTGACCATGTCCATGCTACTTCAGTCTGAGGGATGTTTCCAGCGCTTTTTTGAATTACCCTGAACTAAACTAGTGATATATAACATGAATGAATGCTAACAGACCAACAGAGGCTGCTGAATACATGTAGTAAAAATCAATAACATGTCTGTTGTCTCTTGTTTTTAATTTAATTTCTTTCTTTTCTTTCCAGAAACAAACAGGAACTGAGCAGCACAGACGACTGCAGAGGCCTGTACCACAAAGCTGGATTTTCTCTAATCCGGTAACTTCAGGGTTAACTCTGGGTTCTCTGTACCACGAAGCTGGTTCACTTCTTACCAGGTAAATCACCATGGTAACTTAGGCTGAACGCTAACCTGCCTCAGAGCAGGTTCTGTTCTGGATCAAAGATCAAGTATAAAAGCTCCACCTCCTGATCAGTCAGATGTCTTGGGAGAGGAAGAGTTTTAGGGACAGATGCATCCTTCTGATGAAGGAGTGAAGCCTTGTCTCTGAGGGCTTTATGTCTTTGTTCTTGACTTGTTCTAGAGTCCGTTTAGCTCCACCAGGGTTGATCTGAGATACTGAGCTAATAATGATGCTCACACAGCTACTCATGAGACTCATGTCTCATATTTATTTATTTATTTACCAGTGACTGGACATTATTTTTGAGTTAGAAGCTCTAATGACAAAATTATTCCCATCAACCCCAATTTTTTAAAGATCCACTGGATCGCCACCAAAGTACAATCACTTGTTTATTTCATTTCTTACATTTTCTGAAAATCCAACCAAATTCCATTCTGTTGCTAACAGACGTACGTACGCCTGCGGAGGTTATGAATAAAAAGGAAAGTAAGGAAGCTCTGCCTGAAACGTCTGCGCCTAATAAAGAGAAATTTAGTGATCAGTGTTTCTCCATGTCTGCGATTGGTCAGGTGTTGCAAACTCCGCCCCTTTTGTGATGGAAAACTCTGGGATGAATTAGCGAGTTGATAACCAGCTTCGTCGTACCGCTGGTCCAGGTCCTGAATGTCTGGGTAACCCGGGTGTGCTAATCCCGCTTCGCTGTACAGGCCTCAGGTCTCAGCCGGAAAGCTTCTTCTTATTTATCCTAATGCTGTTTTTATTTGTTTACACTGTCACAGAAAGTCACCTTCAGCCCCAAAGCAACCTTACCTCGTTTCCTACAGCATAAACTGAACTGAGATGTTTTGAGTAAAAACAAGGAGCTGGACATGTTCAGAGCTGCAGGGATTTTTCTGACTCCACACGTTTATAAGACAAACACCTGAACGCCACGCGCCAGAAAACACGTCCAGAACCATCCTCCACGGCTTTGTGTGTGTTAGCTGATGATTGTCTGGAAATACAGAAGCACAGAGGCCAAATGTCTTTGTTTTAAGCATCATTATTATTATTTATTGAATCTTTTCTACAAGTGATGACTGATGCATAGTAAATGTCTGTAGGTAGCTCCACGTTAGACGTCCAGTATCTGCTTTGTTAGTGCTGAAAGGGTTCCTGCATGAGGACATGGACCATCTGTGGAGTGCATTCCCAAGCTTGCTTTTCTCTTTATACGACTTTCCTGAAGCAAAAAGGGTGATTCATCTGCTGTTTGAGCACAAAGCTGTCGGGAGGAAGTTCCCGCTCGGCTAACTGGAAGTTACGGATCCGGTTCGCTTCCCTCGAATGTAACGTTGACTTGATGACTTGTTTATTCGTTCAGAGAATCTTTAAATGCCTTTTCAGTAATAAACCTTTTCTACTCTCTCTCTGTTTCAGCCACATCTTTCTGTATCAGACATCAAGATCTTTTACATGTATAAAAAATGTCACACACACATCTATCTACCTACCTACCTATCTATAAATCAATTTTCATTTTTAAACATTTTCAGTTTATATTAAATATTTGATATCAAAATGTTTTTATATTTAAAATCTGCTATAAAATGACAGTTTTCATTTGAATATATTAAAGTATATTTTAGAATATATTTTTGATATGTAAAAAAAGGGAATGAAACAAAATCTAATGTACATTTAATAGACTATTTTTCATTCAAATTTTTTCAATAAGGAATGTCATTTTAACATTTTATATTTTCTAAAGCATTCTGTACTATTTTAATTTTCATTTAATTATAAGACATTTTTTATGTATAGAATTAGATTGACATTTAAAACCCACAATGTTCTATTGATTTTTTTTATATTTATATTTATATATTAAATTAACAAATCTATATTTACAATACATTAAATGAAGTTTAATTTTGAATTATTTAGATATTTAAAATGTATTTTTTAAACATTAAAAACTTGATGTTAAATCTAAACAACCTAAAACATCCCGTCAGGTCTTTTTTTTCCCTGTGGTCTTGTTCCTACGTTATATTAAAATTTGTCCTGCACCATCCAGGCCTGGACCCGACAACGTCTGAAACCTGAAAATAAACAAAATTTCACCACAAACAGACGCTGCGTCGGAAGTTTTCACCATCAGATGAAAATGAAACGTGGATAACGTTAATATAGAGCCTCCACGTCACCAAATTTACACACATAAAGACGGACAAAATGCTTCTTAAGAGCACCGTGTTACGATAAATAATTCCCCAATAGCCTTTGAATCGTACCAACCAGAACAATAATACACAAAAACTTGATTTTATACTATTTTCATCCTGACTGATCCTGTTTAAATATAAAATATTAATATCGATTTATAATTGTAATAGTCATATAATAAAAAATAAACTAAATAGATAAAAGGAAATAAAACCCAGTAGGCCAGAGGTGGTTCGTAGGACATTTATAAACCAAACTCTCCAACTAGTGAGAAATAAAGACTGAGTGAAACATGTCGGCCGTCCAGGTGTTTTTATTCAGGTTTACATCCTCATCACAGGACCAAATGAGACCAGTCCATCAGCCTGGATCGTGCAGGTCTTGGGGTTTTGTGGAGATCCTCATGGTGCTGCTGGTGACCTTCCACAGCAGCTGTGTGGCGACGTGGTGGTGTAACAGCGCAGATGTAAGTCCGATGCTAGCGAGGTGCATGCTTTCACCACGGCAGTTTGAATCTGAGCACTGGATCAAACACTGAAGACTCGCGTGTTACATGTGGCTGACGTTTGGATCTTTTTCTGAGTAGTTTCCAATGTTTTGAAAATCAGAGGAAAGTTGCTGTCATGAGGACAGAAAACAGTTTACTGATGTTTTTACTTCGTTTCCTCGGGTTAAATAAAGCAGCGGCTCATGGACATGTGCATCAGAAACATGGAGTCATGTGGAGTTTTCTCCTGTAGGAGTTCATTGCTTCGTTCCATGGCTCCTCCTCGGCTCGTCCTCCTCTACAACCTCAGCATCTTCTCCAGGATCCGGGTTTTCCGGACCCGCCCGTTGGACTTGGCCCGGCTCGGCGCCAGCTGCTCCTCGCAGTTCCCGAGGTCCAGAATCCAGACGGAACAGGGTGGGGACCCGACCCAGGATGGGATTGTTCTCCTGGAGGCCGGAGATCCACTGGTTGAGGGTGGTCTGGTCTCCCTGACTGGTCATACACATGGCGAAGACCGGACCCTCGTCCACTGAACACACACACATTACACACCGTAAGTAAAGCACTCTGCACATTTCAGCTCATTCAGCTGCAGGGTTCTTACAGTCTTCCACGTCAAAGCTCTCGTCGTCCCCGAGGTCACGATCCAGGTCCAGGTCCAGCTGCAGAGGATAGTCCAAACACCTCTCTGGGTCGTAGGGCTCCTCCACCTGGAAGACAGAGACAGGAATCATCATGGAACTGACCACTGGAAGCAGAAAACTGGATGTAAGAAGACTTCTCCATCATCCAGTCACCTTCTCCGGCAGTAAAGAGTCACAAGAAATGCCCTCATTTATGTCAAAGACCTCCCAGACAGAGTTACGGGTTAGTCCTGGATTTAAACCGTTTAACTTGGACCAAAACCAGTCCTGGACCATCACTTAGGGCCTTTTCACATGGCGTGCTCGGGCCCGGGTCCGAGCACGTTTGACCACAAATTTTGTCCATGTGAATGCAA
>JBAFSZ010016516.1:0-10762 GCA_036919955.1 Melanotaenia pygmaea
ATAGTTCTACTGTTATTAAGGCCATCTGCATTATTACCATGCAGTTTAATAATAGGCGCATGTTGTTTCCTGCTGCTGCTGCATCAGCGCGACCCTCCACCTGATCACAAAATGTCCTGAAACTAAAACCAGAACAGCGCAAGCGGCGCTCACAACCCGCAGCTGCCAACATACACAAAATTATATGATTATTTTCTTTCTTATTTACACAGCTACTACTAAATGTGAGTATTTTTATTAAAATCCGCATAGATTTTTGCCTTTGGTAAAATCAGGATTGCTTAATGTTGATGAATAGATCCATCTCGCTCTCTCTCTTTTTTTTTAATTGCGGTGATAACGCATACCGCGCTGTTGAGACAACATGCAACACCACAGAGGAAATTCCTTAACCGCGACACCCCTAGTCCAGACATCAAAGTAGTTCTACAGCGCTTATCCTTACCTTTAATTTATGTGGCCAAAGTGTGTTGATCAAAAAGTAGAAGGGGCGCTATTCAGGTGTTAGATATCTTCTTGCTGCCACACACCTCTTTTTTTTTTTTTTTTTTACCTGTCTTGTCCAACATTGTTACAAGCAGAATGATTGTCTGACTGCTGTTTGGTGCCGGGCAAATTTACTCTATCAAGTAGGGATCTATACTGCATGTACAGTATAAAGTCCCTCTTGAGGAGGTGAACTTTATTAAATCAAACTCTTAATGCTGGACTTGACCGGATGGGACAGAGAGAGAGGAGAGAGAAAAAAAAATACACACCTCATTAAAACTGATACATGTGTGTATGTATAAGTATATATATATATATATATATGTATATATATATATATATATATATATATAATCTTTGCATATCTTTACAATAGCCATTTTATTTTACCCTTTAAAATTAAAACATCGTTTGATGAGCAGACTGACACCGCAGCAGTTCAGCGCCGGTGCTTCCCTGAACCTACCTCGGGTCGGAAGCTCCCACGCTGTTTCTGCAGATGTGAGATCAAGAGCGTTCATGTGAAATGGTTACGGGCCAGCTTGCGCAGCCTCTAAATAAGGTAATTTCTACCCCCGCCTCTCGCCATCCAAGAATACGGTAGCCGTCAGGGGATACAATGGATTACACAACGTCCACATCATCTGCCTTGTCAAGTGACAAGGGTTGTTTATATACAATTATATAGTTGCACATAACTGGTCCTCCAGAACTACCACCCTACAACTTTTAGATGCATTCCTTCTCCAACACAGCTGATTCATATTAATGTCTCATTAGCAGCCTGCAGAGATGAATAACTGCAAATGAGCTAATTCAGCCATATGATTCCGCTGCTTAGCATCGCGTTTATATATAAGGTAATGGTTACTTATCTGACCTAAACCGGAGTAAAGTATTCACTGACCAACTCTGCCCTGTTTCTAACATGGCACAAACATACATTTTAATGTTACATTGAATTAACTCACCTGTCCTAGTAGAAAGGCTGTAACCTCCGTGTCCGTTTTTAGCCACACATCTCCGTCATTCATTATCTCCATGTCGTAAATGCCGCCCCGATGTAGACTCTTGTTTTCTCCCGATTATGAATTCTTTCTCTTTTTTGTGGTATTTAAACCTCCCTCTCAGGCAGCAAAGAATAAAAATGGTCCTCCATGTCAATAGAAAAAAGAACAGATTGTGTTCCCAACGGTCGTGTTTACTTCCTCACTCTCCTCCCCAGGTACTAGTGGCTGTGATAGCGACAACACCGGGGGGCGGGGTGTGTCCCTAAAACGCGCATTGCTAACGTTTGTCCCCTTTTGGCTACCGCATTTCAAGCAAAATGCAAAATGGCAGCCTTGTATGAGGCACACCGGCATATATGTATTTATAGATAACTAATTCTAAGCAATGAGAATGTTTTTATTTTGATGCGATTGTAAATAGACTTCCGTAAAATACATATTTATGAAAGCAATACTTGATTTTTCCTGATATAAAGCTAAATTAGTAACACACTGTACCTTAAAGCTGTTGCAAAAATTGCATGATGCTTGTCATTGTTAGAACGTCAAACATGGGTAGTATTAATCAACATCTGTGAATAACAAAACTACTCATAAAGCAGATCACAGAAATTGCAAATTTTCTAAATTTTAAAATCGCTGATCAATTAATAGATCATTAATATTTTAATCGATTACATTATCTACAGTAGCTCGTGGTGAGCATCCGGACCACAGTCTGGATTTTGACAACCCAAATATACAGTATCAGTGTCGGAAATTTTGTGGGAATACAGTAAGTTGTTACATAGATATGACTACAGCGATGAGCAAAGGTCTTCATATTTCTCATTATTTCTTTCAGCTTTGGATCTGGCTAGCACATCGAAAGGCAGGGTGACATCACCAAGTGTTGACGAATTTTCTGACAGCGATAAAGACTCCACGTCCTCATCGTCATCTTCATCCTCTTCACCATCTTCCTCATCTTCCTCCAGGGAGAAAAAAAGGAAAAGAAAGAGGGCTGGAAAGAAAAGCGATAAAAGAAAGAAAACCAAGAAAGGCAAAAAGAAAACCACAAAGAAGGCCAAAAGAGGTACAGTATAAGTGTGGTATGATGAGGTAATGTATAAACAAATGCACCTGTGTGAATGTTTTGTCATTTTAAGAGCTTTGGTGTTTTTGTCGTCCTTATCTATAACAGTACTATTATACCATTAATACCTTTTTAATTATATGGTTTATAAGTTGCCATTTAGCTGTAGGAATGGTTATCGTTAAGGATTTATCGATACTACTAGTTTTTTTGGTAGTCTTAATCTGTTCGTTACTTTATTGGTACTCTTATCGATACTTTTTTTTTAAAAGACTAAAAGCGGGGTAAAAGGAAGAGGTGAACATTAATTTATTTTTAACATTTGGAAACAGCCAAGCCCAGAATATAAAAGAACTATAAATAAAGAGTAAAAAATAAATAACTTTTTAAAAATACTATGGTGACTTTTTAAATATGCTATAAACTGAACACTTGCTGTCTATTTAAAAAGTTTAAGTTTGGTTGCAAATTATGTTATGTTAAGTGTAAAGATAATGTGCAAAACAAGCCCTGAAAGTATAAAGAACAACAAAACAACATCCAACCATCCATTTTCTATCACACTACATGACAGGGTGGCCTGGAGCCTCCCGGCTGCCATAGAGTGGAAGGCAGGGACAACACAACACTGTCAACTTAGCAAACATTAGGCTACAAACGACTCGGATCTGTCTTGTTACTATCTCCTTATGAAATCATAATTAATGAATTAGATTGTTCTTGTGCGAAACTTTTGCTATTCAGGGGGTTTAATACAAATTTTCGCTCAGTTTAAATATTTATATTTATAACTTTCGCTACAGTCAAGCTGCTAGCTGGGGCTTATTCTGCTATATGGAGATAGTTAAGCAGCTACTGGGCTAATTACCGCTGCCTAGTGGTGGGAGGGTGTAATGCAACTGTAACACAACCTTCATGGCATCGCTTCTCTACAGAATCACATAGCGAGGCAAACACGTTAGAAAAACATTCGCCCTCCCATCAGCCCCCATGTCATGTGTTCTTGTTAAGGAGGATGGGTTACCAAAACATGTCTAGCTTGAGTAAAGTCTCCTACAAATGACAAATACCACCTTAAATACTGTTAAGAGTTTCGGTACCCATCCCTATTTAGCTAAAACAAATCCATGAATTGCATATTGTTGTTATTCTTAGTTATAGAGATATCCCGAACAGCTTTATAAGCTCACGAGTCAGGTCATTTTATTTTGAGTATCGGCTGATACCAAGTCCTGATGAGATACTTCTATAATGCATTAAATACGAAAGTGCATGTGATTAACAGGTTTTTAAATGTTAATTCATACAGACTGACATGAACCAAGGACTACACATAACCACAGCCATCGGAGCGCGCTTTAGGCTTGTCACAACTATATGCTGCTCCAAGACGAAAATAAAAAAAAAACATTTACTAAAATTCATACTGAAATATTTGCTCAACCAAACAGTATAGCAGGCAGTTAAAGGGTTAAAGCTTTGGTGTATGATTTCAGAGATTGTTCATTATTAATAACCTTGTTTAGATAGTGTTTACGGTCCTACAATCCGCACAAGATGAAGAACAAAAATGCAAAAACAATCCAATCAGTCTATCAGGTGCACAGCTAAAGTGAAGCTGACCAATGTAGGGCTGTTGGAGAAACGGGGCTGTTGGAGCGACATGTTCAACACATACCTGTGATTATGTTTTCAACATATGCGAGAGCACAAGTGAAAGCAGGCTAGTTACCGACTTCCTTTTATTTACCTTCCATGAGCCTCCCTCCCAATCTGTCTGTATCTTGTATCTTGTTTATCATGACGTGTTGTAAAAAATGCCAACAGGGTATATTTTAATTGGACAACATGAACAGACGACAGTCTGATGGATCATTCATTCATTCATTTTATTTTCTGTACTGCTTAATCCAATTGGCTCGCAGGTGGGCTGCAGCCTATCCCAGCTGTTTTCAGGCGAAAGGCGGGGTACACCCTGAACACGACGCCAGTCTGTCACAGGGCCAACATGGAGAGACAGACAACCATTCACACACACACTCACTCCTAGGGAGAATTTTAGAGTCTGATGAATCAGTCTGACTTTATTACGGCCCAGGCGTTTGGGGCAGAGCTACAGTTTCTTTCTTTTCCTTTATATTTTCCATTCAGCTCTTTTCAGACTCATGTCAGCATGTTTTGTGTTGGAATATTATTTCCCCTATATAATGGAGTGAGTAGCCTATTGCCATTAAATCATGTTCTGCAGTTATACCATGAAGTGTGACAATTATTACTTTTACTAAGCTCAATTCAGATGCAACTCTAGTGTACCTATACATAGTTGAAAACAAGTCTAGAATAAGTACACTTTAACGCATTACATCTGCAATATATGTGTAATGTTAAAGTAGCAAATAATAATTGACAAAATAGAATTACCATGTACACGCGTAATAGCAAAATAAATTAAATATGTTCTGCACAAAAAGGTATAAATTACTGTGGTTTCTTTGCCAGGAGTTCCATGTTCACAAAAAATCAACCAGTGCCATAAGATGGAGAAGTCAGGGTTAACCCTCAAGTTACCTTAATAATGCAAAATTAGACCCCTGCTTTTATTACAGTTCTGGTGAATGGTAAATGTGTTTTTCATTTTTACTGTAAACAAATATCAGCTCGTAACATCCGTTCTTTGCGTCTGTTACCACTAATAATTGGTATCAGCCAAGAAACAACAATATCAGTTGATCTTTACTTGGGTGTTCTCTCAGATGTAAGTCACTTCGGAAAAAAGCGTCGTAGTAGTAGTTGTACAAGTAGTCGTCTAGGAGAAGATAACTGGAAGACAGATTTGCAGGTGTACCTGGTGAAGGTTATGCCTTAAACAGGCACATAATCAAAAAAAATAAACATGTTAAACACATTCTTTTTTTGTTTAATTTTTGTTTTTTATTTCTATACTTATTGCTAGTGGGACTCAGAAAAAGAAAAAAGTATTTACAAAAGATGGAAAGCACAAAAGAGAGCTCTTGCTGGATTTTAAAGGTAATGCAACACTAATTTAAATAGTATAATGTCAATAATACATTTGCTTGACCCTAAATCTCAATATGATTACAGCTACCGCTTGAGCTACTGAAGCACATTCTGATGGAGGTCATACTGGACACTGGGGACAAGGCCTATATGACACTGTCCTTGGTCTGCCATCATTTTAAAGAAATTGTCAGCCAGGACAGTTTCCGTGAAAAGGCCCATTTTCTTTGGATACAAAGTATGAAAAACACACATTTTTACACTTTATACATTTTAAAGGCATAATTTACATGTACTAACATTTGAATGTTGGCTCAGCATATATTTTTATTTTTATGCAGGTGTTGACAAGAATTGGAATACATATTCAAAAAAATACAGACAAGAAATGGGTGCCATGTATTCCATTTCTGTGTGCTCCTCTTGCCAAACACAATACAAAGAATGTTCAGGTTTGCAGATGATTATATATTACTAAATAACAAGCTTAGTTTTCTTAAAACATTGAGGATAGATGTATTGTAAAGTTGAGTTGATTTTATGTTAAAAATCAGCTTTTAAGAATATTTATAGATTTATAGTGCTCATGACGTAATTTAGACTTAATGTTATTTTGTAATTCATACAAATACTAAGTATGGGACATTAATGTGTCACTTGTAATTAGTTATTAAAAAATAACACATTTGTTCATAGTTTACATGAGAAGCTACATGAAACATTGTCAGTACTGATTTTGTGGTACACCTGAGGCAGAACTATGTGCCTTTCGCGATATTTTAAGTATCTTTGAGAACCCTCTCATATATATTTATATATATATATATATATATATATATATAGAGAGAGAGAGAGAGAGAGAGAGAGTCTGATGGATATATTCTATCTTTGTGAGGACATACATAGACTTAAAGTGAACATATCATGCTTTTAAATCCTTCCTTTTCACATGTAAATCATTCATTTATGGTTTATATGAAATAAAACTGCAATCCTTTATTCTGAAATCATTGTTGGTATAGCGCCACAAACCCTTTTGTACAGTCAATGAGAGCAGCTCGTTTTGGTACTGCCTCTTTAAATCTGAACAAGACATTTTGTGCCCCTCCCCCTTCCTGGTTACAGAGTGTTCTTCTCTGTTCAACTACGCCCCCTTCGGTCATCTTTTATTCTCTTAGCAGCTAGCGATCGGAAGAGACGTTTTTTCAAAAATGTCATGACCATATTTAGCAGACACGCAGCAACTAATCTGATGTAATAGACACAAAAACGTAATAGCGGATGGAGAAAACTAAACAAACTGAAAAATATGACCCAAAAAGAATAATAAGATATAAACGCAGTACCGGAAGTGAATAAATTACATTTTTCTGCTCGAAAAAGACAAAAACAGGTATGTAGGGCATAAAATAGTGGATTTTGCATGATATGTCCCCTTTAAATGCATTCCCTAGCCTCTAACCCTAACCACCTTAAACCAGTGGTTTCCAAACTTTTTCTTTGGGCCCCCTTTCATCGACAATAAGGTCAAGGCCCCCTCATTGCACTCAAATGCACCAGAAACAAATGACGAAATGTACCAAGAAGCAGTCTTTAGTTTATCGACTGATAGTTCGTTAACTTTAGTTTAAAACCATGTCAGAGTCAAACTCAATTCTCATTTCCTCTGCTATAGTGTTTTAAACCAGGAAACTGAGTTCAGCTTTAGTAAAGCTTCTCTGCCACTACAGCAGAGTTATAATCGACATCTTTTCTATGGATGAAAAATCCCTTAAGCCTCATTTCCACCAACGTGGAGCTGGTGCTGGTGCCAGAGCCAGTGCTTAGTTGGTTCAACTCTGGTGCTTCCAAAGAAGCGGTTTTGTTTTCCACCAAAAAGAGCCGGCCGGTGCTGCGTCATTACGTAATTTTTATCCAAGGCGCTGCGTGTTTGGGTTGCCAGCCGGTTTCCAACAACAGAATCTAATAAATAATGCTGATTTTGGGGATCGCCAGTTACTGCTGCGTCCCAGCTTCTATTCTGGTCCCATAAACAATGCTTTGTTCGTAGCAGCTACAACGTCTTTCTCTATAGCTGCTCAGAGATGAGCTTTGTCGCGCGGGGGGGTGCCGAACAGATTATTTTGGATTTCTACAGAGGACCGCGTGGAAAAAAGAGACGGTGGGTCTCCCCCTACAACTCGGTTTTATGTTTTCGTTATCCATTTCCTGGTATGGAGACGCTGGACCGGTGTCGGCATGTTTCACTGTGGCCAGGTAGCCCCGCCCCCAGCCGCTACGTGAGCCGGTTCCAACTCTGGCCCAGGAAAGAGTTGGTGCCAGGATAGAACCAGTTTTGAGAGCCAGGAGCCGGTGCTAAGGCGGTCGAAAACCAAAAAACCGGTGCTAAGTCTGGCTCTGGCTCCGAACCAGCACTGGAACCAGGTCGGTCGAAAAGGGGCCTTAGTGAGACGTACAACCCGCTGTGGTCTGTCTTTATTACCCACCATTGACAAGAACCACTACCTGATCAACCTCAGGGACAGATCATGATAATTTATTGTTTTTATTTTTTATCTCTATTTTTGGTAGTAGAAATCTCTGTTGTTATTTGTTTTGCCCATTAGTAAGCCTACTTGCCTTATAAATGTGTCCATGTTTTGCTAGTGTTGCAGTGCAAAAATGCTAGCTAAACAGCAGTTTTGCTTGGTTATTCAGCACTGCTGGGCCGCCCTGACATATGTCTGGGCCCCCGTTAAAGCCCATTTACGCTCCCTGATGGCCGTAAATGGGGACGTCTGTTCAAAACATCTTCATGCGTCGCTGTCTTTATACTTCCATGCGTCGTTTATGTTGCTACAGCTAACCTCTGCTAGCGGCAGTGCTGAGTTCATTGTTAACTGCGATACGACGTTAGTTTCAGACACTTGTCGGCTAGGGATGTCACGATTATAGATTTTCTTGTTACGATTATTGTTTGAGAAATAATTACAATTTTACGATTATCACGATTATTATGTTTTCATTTCACAATGCTGGAAATTTATAAAATAACATGAAAACTCCTTTTCTGTTACAGTAAACTTTATTTGTGTGTTGATGTCAAGAAAACAGAATATGGCAACAAAATAAACAAAAGTTCCATTCAAACTGAGTAAAAATCCCCTCTGCTCTGGTTAAAGAAAAGCTACAGTATTATATGTATTATGTGAATATGAGAAGATAAAAATAAATTTGAGCTTTAGGATTTCATTGATGACAGTAAAAACTATATTTACATTATTAAAATATCATATTTAGGAAGCTTTTTGATTATTAATATTAGCTACTACTACCGCGATTAAGCGTGAAAATAAATAATTGTGACATCCCTATTGTCGGCGGCACTTATACGCAGCTATTAAGTTGTTTCTAACCACCAACATGCCCTGAACACTTGTAGAACCTCATTTCAAAAGCTTGTGCAACTTCTGATGTTTTTGTTCACGTCTTCATTCTTCTACGGTTTTCCTCTTCCCTTTTATCTTCTTCTGCCCTGGTTTGTTCCTGCGCCACTATGCTCAGCAATGCCAGGTGCCAGGTGGCATCGAAGGACGGATGCACAAGGAGCCTGAAAACGCACCAAATACGCATGTAATGGACGCAGAATAGGGACGAAATGGTCCGTGCGTCTGCGTATCCGTCATCTGTGTCGAGCATAAATGGCCCTTTAGGGGTCCCTCCACCTAGTTTGGGAACCACTGACTTAAACCTATCCGTTGATTAAACCCTAACCAAAACTTTATGTAACCATAAACTCTAAAATAATGTTGATCCTCAGAAACTGGGTTTTTCTTTGTGAGGACCAGCCAAAATGTCCTCACAATACCAAATGTCCTCCCATTCAGGTGAAAAACAGAATTCATTCCACAGGATAATGTACAGTAGAAGACATGTACATACGCGCACACACTTTTTAAAAAAATGTATGATCTACACCACCGCTACATGATTCTGACCGTGTTGTTGTTTATATTACATAATATTTGAAAGTGCACGATCGATCCACTCTCATCTCAGAGCAGACAAACATATAAGTATATATTTTATGTGAAATATTTCTGGAGCATGTGATATAAACGCTTTTTTATTATCATATGTTGGTTCCGCACACAGGCTATGTTGGAAATGGCAAAAGAGGTGCCATTCGAGGAGTGTACTCAGAACCTCTGAATCCAGGCTTCTGCAGCCATATTTGTGCCATGGACGCGGGGATATTTGATTAGAAGGTACAAAGCAAGAAAAGCCAAAAGTGCATAAAATAAACTGTCATAAAACCACCAAAGTCCAGTATTGCTAGTCACACACAGTCGCAAAATCTTCTAAAAAAGACATTGTGAATCATATTGATTTTCAAAGCTGCACCTGTTATTGTATGTGTAGTCATTTTTAAGGGGATTGTTACTTTTCTTCTGAATTAGATTTTTACGTCTTTGCAAGATGAACATCACTAGTTTGACGGCATAATGTCTTCGGGGACAATAACAAAAGAAAACACAAAAAACCAATCACATGTATAAATTTTTAATTTATAACACTTAGAGATAGCTTTGTGATACATTGATTGATTAGGATAAGGGCAACAATATCCCAAACATTTAAAAGTAACATCATTCAGTTCTTTGACACTGTTAAACATTTACAAACCTTGATGGTCTGGCGAGCTGTCTAGGGTGTACCCTGTACCACCTAATAATTGCTTAGAGAAGCTTTCGCTTTACCATGATCCCTGACTGCCCCTCCCCTCAGGCCCATTATCTTCCTTTTACTTCCCTGTTTCCATCAGTTTTTTCTAGAATTTCAGTAAATTCCTAGTGTCATCTCCTGTCATTGCAGAGCTCCGCGCCCTAAGCTCTGTCATTGGCGTAAGATGAATACGCATACCTCCGCCCAGAATCGTCATGATCACACCAAAAACAAACAGAAATAAAATCAATACAGTCAGGTGGAGATGGACTGACTAAATAAATGAAGTTATCTTCTGTAACTTCTGATCAGCCAGTAAGAGCGTTCTCCTAGGGAAGTTATGGAAGTTAACCCCATTGGCAGAGACAGAGAGTCACGCCAAAGCGTGGATTTGGATTGCAACATATATATGACAAGTGCTATAGAAATAAAATTTTATTTTATTTTATTTGATCTGAGAATAAGC
>JBAFSZ010016517.1:0-10703 GCA_036919955.1 Melanotaenia pygmaea
AGGACACGCCGTCCATGCTTTCCACAAACTAGTTCACATCTTCATCCAGGTTTCCACTTTGCCTCAGAACATTTTAACTGAGCTTTGGTTCAGAATACAAGAGTGATGGGAATTCAGCACCATGCTGGAATTCCTGCCTGTGGGAGAAAAAAATGCGGAATACATGCGTGCAAGGAAAATAATTAGCAGACTGCTGAATGGAGACCAGTCGCTCTCAACCATAGCCATCATTTAACCTTTACTGTTTCTCCAAATGCTTCGCTTCATTGTTGTCAATGACAATTCTGTGCTTTTCTGCATCTGGTCTGCACTTTGCAGCTGCAAGTGATGAAACTAATAGTGGTGTTTATGGCAGCCTTACAAGAGCTGGTGCAGAAAGCGAAAAGAATGGATTCCTGTTTCTGTACATTGTGCTTTCAAAAATCGATATACGCCACAAGCAGAAAAAGGTTTTGCCTCGGCGTGAGTTGGACACCGTTCATAAAGCGGCCGTGAAAGCTTCACATGCGACTGTTTGCCGGGGTCACAGTAACCTCAAACGTACCGTCGTCCATGGGTGTCGCACCTGTGGGGGATGTGGGTGTTTTGATATCCACGCTTCTCATGCTAAGAGGGTCCAACACCCACTTCTTTAGCTGTTTTTTCTTTTTAAAAATTTGTGCAAACGTTGCTGCTCAGGTTGCTTTGTCTGTGCTGCATGACTCCCTCTCCTCCTCCTCCTCCTCCTGTTGCTCCTTGAATCAGGACTGTGATCATCTGATCGACTTTTCTGCCTCTTTGCATCTGTTGCTGGCTTAACTCTACTGTGGCATCCCATTACAGTGGGGCGGTGTGGTTCAGTGGGTAAAGTGGTTGCCTTGTTGCCTGAGGGTTGCCGGTTCGATCTTCGGCCTGTCGAGCTCATGTCGAGGTGTCCCTGAGTAAGACACCAAATCCCAAATTGCTCCTGATGGGTTGTGGTTGAGCACCTTGAATGACAGCTTCCGCCATCAGTGTGTGAATGTGTGTGTGAATGGGTGAATGTAATGTATACTGTAAAGTGCTTTGGGCATCGTTCCAGGTGCAGAAAAACGCTGTATAATAACAGACCACTTACCATTTTACAGAACAGCTACTGGTTACTGGTTATTTGACTTTCACTGTTTGTGAGCGTAGATTGAGACCTAACTGTAATGTGCTGAACCATGCAGCCATACCGTACCTGATGATGCTACCAGGAACAGCATGATAGAAAATGAGCATGATCTCAGGTCAGACTCCAAGCAGCCCGGGTCTGCGTAGGAAATGAAGCTTTTGAGCCGTCTGCAGCACAGTTAATTAACATGGATGCTACAGTACAGGGTACAGTAACATATTCACTCTGTCAGTGACAACTTGGAAAACTTTATTGATTCTTTGAACTTTTTGATTATATATACACTGTAAATTAGATCTTCAAAGTCTTAACAATTTTTCATTAAAGCAACATTTTTCTGAAATTATTCCAAAAATGTTTGTCTCAGACTGGTGAACCTCTATCCATCGTTCCATCTGAGAGACTCTGCCTCTCTGAAATGCTCTTTTTATACCCAGTCATGTTATTGACCTGTTTCCAGTTAACCTAATTAGTTGTCCAGTGCTCCTCCAGGTGTCTCTGGTTTGTACCAGGTACTTTTCCAGCCTTTTGTTGAACCTGATCCAACTTTTTCCAGACGTGTTGCTGCATCAGATTCACCGTCGGCTCATAATTTAAATTAAATGATGAAAGGTCTCAGTTTCAACACTTGATAGGTTGTTTATGAGATTTACAAATCCTTATTATAAGTTTATCTTCTACTGATAATAAAATATGAATTGATGAGATTTGGAAATATTTGCATCTTATTATTTGCATTTTACTCCCAGCTGCTTGAGAGTTGGCTTTGTATGATGGAAGGAAAACTGTGTTGGAGCTAAACGAGATCTTAACGATGACATCATCTATGAAGTCTGTTATTTGGAAGCTTTTTCTTTCAGTCACTCATGACTATCTGTAATGTTTCTTCCTTCAGGAGACAAGCGCTTCGAGTGCAGCCAGTGTCAGAAACGCTTCATGAGGAGCGACCACCTGACGAAGCATTACAAGACTCATATAAACACCAAGAACCTGTGAGCAGACTTGACCCACATTTTACTGAAACCAGCTCACAGAACTGAGTTACAGGAAGGTGTGACAGCAGAGGGGGCAGGGGTTGACTTCTACGGTACAGGGAGATACTCCAGTTAAAGCCCCGATGATCCCTCTCACTCCTCCAGGACGCCGTTGTAGCGTTGTGTACAGAGAAATCCTTCCACGTGGACTTCAGACTCATCCAGCAAAGTTATTAATAGTTTATTTATGTTTTTTTTTCTCTTTTTTTTATTTGGTCTTAAAGTCCAGAAACGGCTCTGGCTGAAATTGAAGGCGTGTTTTCAGACACAGATGTTTAACTCTGTTGAATTATGAACTTCTATGAAGGAAGAACGAGCACAAATTTATCCAGACATCAACACCCGAGACTCTGAAACTCACTGACTTTTAAATTTATCAGAAATTTATTTTAATTATGGAAAAATTATTTCCTCTTATTTTTCTTATGAATAAATAACCCTTTAAAATGATTAAATCTGCTGTCAGGAGAGCTTGAGATTCAGCGCCAGGTAGAAAGCAGCCGGCTGAAATTCAGCGTGTAGATACAAGGTGGAAATAAAGAGCCTGAAGTTGGCTTTGAGGTACTGCTGAAACCGGACGGCAGCAGGTTGCGCTCTCAGCGGGGTCACACGGAGGCACGATGCTGTAAAAGTTTGCCTTAGACTTTAAAAAAAACATCTATGTGGAAATGTGTGGAATTTTTTTATAACTAAAGAGGGCTTGTTGATCCGGTTCTCTCGTGTTTGACACAATCATTTTTCCCAAACTGTAATAATAAACATAATTGATTTAGGGAGGAAAAAGGTCAAAGCTGTGCTGAGTCTCTGGGTGTTTACGATTAAATTGATTAGAATATTAGTGATCAAAGACGTACATAACCAGCTCAACTTCTGTCCCCCTGTGAGGCGTAAACCTGCCGCTACATAACTGGTTTGCAACATCAGATACCACAACAGGTACGTTTATTTTCAGGGCTGGGTATCACTTTCCATGGTACACTGATGTCCTGCAGGGCATTTCATTTTCCTCCTTAAGTGTCCTACATGGAGGAAATCAGTGTAACAATCATGATGGTACTTCCTTCATCTCACTACTTATTGACCTAACTAACCACAGCGGTTAGTTACTGACGCAACATGCGGCTAACGTGTCATGTGTCAGGCGTCTGGTGACGTCTACATGTGTACAGGATGAGGAAGAGGATGATGAAGAGGACCATTTAGATACAACTGTCACTGAAACAGAACATCATTCATGGTTCAGACATTTTTATTTGTTTTATAGTTTATCACTTTGTTAGAGATCATGTTATTAAATAAATAACTCAAACCTTGAAGAGATGTACATGGACATTAAAGAGTTAAAAAGTATTTAGTGTTTATTGCACAACATGCTGTTCTCTAACAAGATGGTTAACCACAAAAAAGAGGCATCTGAACCATGAATGGAGCACTTGAGATGAAGGAAATACCTCCGCATGATTCTACTTAAATGTCCCACAGTCAGGAAATGGTATCAGTGTAGCATCAGCTTATTACATTTTGTGTAAATTTCAGCCAAAAGTTGACTCTCCCTGATGTTTTTAAAGTAGTGGGTATTAACTCACTGTGTTTTATTTGTAGGAAATGGTCAGAATAAATCAGTAAAGAAATAAAATGAGTAAATTAGGTATGATTCCAGCCCTGCTTACTCGTCGTGTCCTGATGGAAAGGACAAGGGAAATTTCAGGGTTCTTTTATTCTGTTTTACTGTGTTGGTGATTTATGGCCTACACATCTGTGCACGTGATTGGATTTTTTATTATTTGGCCTGAGTGACAGTCATGTCTCAAGATACAACAATGAATGAAGAAACCTTACATCACCCTCCCCTCCCCTGCCTGCTATATGATAGCTTTACTTCTGAATTAATGCTTGAGACGTCTCTGGGCCGTGTGTACAGTCTTCTTTACAGAAATACTGTTTGGATCCATTTCAGTATGATGTGCTCTTTTATTTTTAACCAGCATAAATCATTTTTAAGCCTGGTGTTCTGAGTTTCCTGTGTTTAAAAAGATACACCAAACTTATATTTTACAAGTCTTTTGGTCAAATTTAGCTTGGTGCCATCAGATCAGGACTTTCACCTTTTACTAAGGTTCGTTTTGATAACACAGCACTGCCTCACAGAAACCTTTGCACACCGCAGAGAAATTTGACCAAAAAGCTGATTTTTAAAAACACATTGATACGATTTCCTGTAAATGCTTCACAGCGGCAACAGATAATGTAAAGTTACGGTGGCCAATATTTGGTGTATGTTCTTAAAGTGTCTGAAGACATGCAACGCCATTGGGAATGATGGAAAAATTCATATTTATGTTGTCATGTTTGAACATGTAAATACAGCGTGTCTGTTGGACACTATATGTAGGATAATAAATAAAAGAAAAAAAACAAAAACAGTTAAGCTGCATAGATTGGTTGGCATAGCCGGCCTGGAAGGAAAGGACTTTGTACAGTTTGTAAGAAATAAAATATAATGTGACCTTGTAAAGCTTCATTCCTGCTTTGTAAAGACGTCTAGATCTTTTTTCTACTGAAAGATGCCTTAGACAGCTGCACCCAGTATTTAACTCTGTTTTTCTGTCTAATTCTAGTTAAGATTTGTAAAATTTGTTTTGTTTATAACTTATGTTACATATTAATGTTATTATTGAACACTGACTAAAACCTCGGGTTCCAAAATGAGTATAAATGAATGCTGATTGTAGTTAAATATATCACATTTTTCCAAATTAATTCACTTCAGGTGCTTTGTGATTTAGTATTTCCTCCTTGTTCAAGCCTCTCTATCATATCATATATATATATATATATATATATATATATATTCTTTTTTTAAACTGGTAATTGCTGTTTATAAAGGGAAAACAGAACCAGCAGTTCATTTTCTGAATTATATAAAAAGGTGCTAAGACATAATTTGCGCCTTTTCTACAGTCACATCCACAATAAAAAGCTCCAACCCGTTGGGATCGCCTCTTTGTTCCTTTCTCCTTCTCAGGGTTGCAGTCATGTTGAACAACCCTGGCTCAGCTAGGGAAAGGAGTGGCAACATTAAAGACAGACAATGTAAAAGGTAAAGGATTTAATAAACAACAAAAGGTACTAAAAGTATAATACAAAAGACAAAGAAAACCCAAATTTAAAGTATCTCAACTAAAGAGCCTAATCAAGCCTAAGTCCTGAAACCAAACGGTAACCAAGAGCAAAAAGAGCAAATTCAGTCCACCTTCAACAGCCTTTACAAAATGGGTTAAGCTAAGTCACAGGTTAGCAAAACACCCACAAGTCCAAAGAGTTCAGGAACAGTAAGCTGCTGTGAAAATCCCACAGCTGCGCTGAATCACTGTCAGAAGTGTGCTTCAATACGGGAGCTGCAGGACGGCAGATGAATGAGCCAATCACAGCGACTGGTGATGGCAAAGCCAGGTACCTGCTGTTGGGTTCCAGACAGCTGGCCAATCACCAAACAGTAATTTTAATTAATTCATAATGACCAAGGCCTGGGGCCACAACACCTGGATAAAATAAATGGTTCAACCCAGAACGAAGAGGTAAACATGTAGACCTACTTTGTTGTAATAATTCTTCTTGGTAATAATGCTTATGCTGTTGGAAAGTATTTATTTCCCCTTTAAATGCAGCCACATTTGAGGAAAATGCTTGTTTGAGATGAGCAGCAGAGTAGAGTATGTGGCTTGCACCCATTAATAACTTTGCAAATCTTCTCTGCTAATAGAAAACGGCTGATTCTGTTGATGACTGCCTACACTGTCAGGCCATTTGCACTGGTGTTGGCATCGTGCACCAGAACCTGGAAACTGGAAGAACGTTATTATCAGTGATGAGTCCAGATTCTGCCTACATGTCGAAGTGTGGAGAAGAAGTGGAGAAGGCTCCTGATTGCTGCACCGAGTAACAGCTTCTGGTGGAGGCAGTGTGATGGTGTGGGTGGCATGTCCGCTTACTGGAAACACTTGGAGATGCTATCAGTGGTGACACCATATTTCCACAGTCTGGGACTGCAGTCTTTGCTCCAAGATACTCATACATTTTTAAGAAACATGTATGAATAAAAATATGCCAGTATAACCAAATTATTTAGATCAAATTCTGCTATTTTATTTTCCACATGAAAGCCAGTCTTAAAGATCAACAAGTTAGCTTTGTTGCAGGTTATCCAGTGCCGGAAATAAACGAAAAAAAAAAACGAATCCTGCTCTAATGGTATCACACTTGGCAAACACAGTTCTATAGCCTTCAGTAGGTTACATTACCTTAACTGCATTTCTTTTTCAAATCTAGTGAATAATATGAACATTTGAACAGCGATAGAAAAGAGAGATAAAGGGAAAAAATTAAATAAAAAAAGCAATAATACAAATAAATAAAATTCTAAAGGAATACTGGGGACCAAATTTGTTCATATCTGTTCATCAGTTCCTTCAATTTTTCTGCATGAGAACAGGTTTTTTTTTCTTTCTCTTTTAGTTAGTGGGGGGGGGGGGTCATGTCATACGTCATCAGTAAGTGCCGCAAAGATTTCCTGTTAGCAAACATGAAGCCGGTAACGTTTTCTTTATCGCTGTTTATGGGTCGTGTTTTTTTTTGTTGTTGTATTTTCTGTTGTTCCAGTTTCTTATTGTTTAATTTTTGTCTATAGAAATAATGAGCTCAGCTTCCTTAAAAAGGAAAAAAATGAAATAGTTTGATATTTTTCTTTAGCTCAATAGGTTAGCCTTATTTGTTTACATTTGTGTAACCAGTTGTGTGATTCACTTTGGAACTTCTGTCGATTTAACAAAGGTTATTTATTCTCCGTGGCTTCTTAAATCACGCCTAAAACACATGTATTATCTTGGAACACTAACATCAATATCGTGAAAGTCATTACTATGTTGACGTGCTTTATTTGCAATGCAAACCGGTCATTCTCTGTATCTGATAAGTGGCCACTGTCTGATTTTAGTCAGACAGACAGACAGACAGACAGACAGACAGACAGACAGATAGATAGATAGATAGACAGATAGATAGATAGATAGATAGATAGATAGATAGATAGATAGATAGATAGATAGATACTAGGGTTCTTTTTAATTGTTTTCTTTTTGTATTGATTTCGCTGCAGGCATACCAACAGTGATACATTCAGTACCAATGAAAAAAAATTCTTATTCAGCGTGTCTACACTTTTGACTGGTACCGTATTTCAAAACCTTCTGTTTGAACTTGGACTTAACTTTATCAAAATGTACACTTATTCCATTTAAATAAAGTTAATTTCAGTTAGCTTCATTTGTATATCACCAATTCTTAAAACTAGTTATGTCAAGTTACTTTTAAATATATATTCCCATTCAATCATATTCAATGTAGTTCACTTATAATCAAATTAAAACAAATCAATTGCATGATCTACACGAGTCCAATTTATAATAACTGTGTTCACATAAACCAACTGATAAATATTGTCGCCTAGCTTAGGAAACCAATGGCTCTATTACTCACTTCAGGGAAACCTGGTTGCTTTCAAAATACTGGATAGAAGAGCGACTGGAAACTTTATTTCTTTCTTCACAGCTAACGTGAGATGTTTTGTCAGAATGACAGCAGTTATATAGGAGGGATGGGTTCCTCTGGGATAGCAGAGCTGCTTTCAGGCCTCTGTTGTACAGAAGAGGAGAATCCTTTTCCTCTGTGGGAGAATGGACATATCAGCCCCTGCTTCAATCAGCTCATCCTTGGAGCTTTGCCGCATGCTGTGATGGCAGTTTTCAGTGCCTACTATCTTGGTATGGCAAGGTAGGTGAGAAGATAGCTTACTCAGATCAGCAACAAAAAATTTTCTTTCTAGTTTTACTGTAGTGCATTTATGATTAAGAGATGAAAACAGCCATGAAGCAGAATCTACCAACATTTCAGCTACATATAAGCATGTTTAACTTCTGTAATGTTTTATTTATAAGATGAGAAAAGAAACTTTAAATAAAGTTGTTTCTGCTTCCCAGGTGTAACTTCTTTCAGTCGTCCCCACCATTTGGTTGGACACTCAGGCTGGTGTCAGCTTTACTTGCTGCACTGCTCTTCACAGCAGATGTCGTATTGGTGTGTGTCCTCCAGCAGGGGGACATGTATCTGGACGTCCTAACTGACAGCTCTGCAGTCCTGGCCTGGCTGGTCCACTTTGGTGCCATAATGGTCCTCCTGAGGACTGCTTTCAGGAGAACCAGAGGACCTCCAGTCCTACTCTTCACAGTTCTTCTGTTAGTCCCCAACCTAGTCGTCTCCTTGATGATTTGCTATGACAACAAGGATTATTTACGCATTACTGAACCTCTTAAACTGGCAAGATTTGTTCTTGCCTCAGCCCGGACACTTCTGTGTCTGGTCTACCTCCTTGCATTTGTTTTCCCCTGCATTAGTGATTCTGGATATACCTTATATATTCAGACTCTTGATGGATCTCCACTTATCCCAGAGAGCACACAGCCTGATACAGCTGAGATGGTGGCTGAGGATGGAAGTGGCTGCTTTTCTCGACTCTTCTACCTGTGGTTGAATCCTCTGCTCAGACGAGGACAGCGAGGGGAGCTGCGTAGACCAACTGATCTTTATCACCTTCCCCAGAGGCTTCGTACTAGTGTGGTTTCTGGATACTTCCTCCAGTGTTGGGAAGCCTGTCGAAAAGGGGTGAGAATGTGTGACCAGCGGGATCAGTGGCCCAGACCAGTCAGCAGAGACCAGAGCTTACACTGCCAGGAGGGACTGCTGGAGCTGGAGAGTGATGTCAGATTACTGAGAGTGTTGCACAAAGCATTTGGTTTGCGGTACTATCTTCTCGGCGTACTGAAAGTGATGGTCAACATAAGCAGCTTTGCAGGTCCACTGCTTCTCAGCAGTCTGGTGAACTTTATGGAGGAAAAAGGGGCCGAAGTCAGCAGGGGGATTTGGTGTGTCCTGGGACTCTTCACCACAACTCTTCTAAGCTCCATTCTCCGAAACATCTACGTCTTTGAGGTTTCAAAGGTGGCGCTGTCGGCACGTGCCGCGCTGATATCGACCATCTACAGCAAAGCCCTGCGAGTCAGCAGCTGTAGTCTGGCTGGCTTCACGCTGGGAGAAGTGTTGAACTTAATGAGCACAGACACGGACCGCGTAGTCAACTTCTCAAACAGCTTCCACGAGCTTTGGAGCCTTCCCTTCCAGTTTTCCGTCACCCTTTACTTGCTGTATCTGCAGGTGGGCGTGGCTTTCCTCGGAGGACTCTGTGTGGCGCTGGTGCTGGTGCCCTTTAACAAGTTCATTGCCTCCTGTATCCTTAGCAACAACAAACACTTGCTGAAGTGCAAAGATAACCGTGTTAAGGTGAGACATCTTTTGTGTGTAAATGAAGGAAATATTTCCATGGTAACGAGCTAACAATAAAACAACTTAGATTTCACAGGTGATACTTAAACTAAAATGTGTCTAACCATGAAGTTGTTGTCTTGTTGAGATTCAGACTTTTCTTGTAATTATTTTTTTACATTTTTCTATCAAAGTTAATGACAGAGATCCTTTTTGGAATTCGAGTCATCAAGTTTTACAACTGGGAGAGTCATTTTTCCCAGAAGGTGGCTGAATATCGTAAACAAGAGCTGTCCCACCTGAAAGCCATCAAATACCTGGACGCCATGTGTGTGTACACTTGGGCCGCACTGCCTGTGGTCATCTCAATCCTCACCTTCGTCACCTATGTGTTGCTTGGACACCAGCTGACTGCAGCCAGGGTATGAGCTCAGAAACATGGAGACTTTCTGTTTGTAAAGCAGTTTTGAGTATTATTGTTCATTTAGATGCTTTTCATTCATTCAGCACACTCATTTGGACAGTTTGATTATTTACCAAAAACAAGTTTCAGAAGTCTGAATGTCTTCTATGAATAAATGTGTACAGATGAATGCATTGAAGAGTGGAGCTTTACACAGAGCTCTGTCTCCTCCCGTGCAGGTTTTTACCACACTGGCTCTGGTGGGAATGTTGATAACTCCTCTCAATGCCTTCCCCTGGGTGCTCAACGGTGTCCTGGAGGCCAAAGTGTCTCTGGACCGAATCCAGCGCTTCTTTAAACTGACCAACCAGGATCTGCAGGCATACTACACCCAAGGTCAGCCACCCCTTTGGTGTTGTGCTTTGTTTTTGTGCTTTTCCTAAATTTGAAGCAACTTCTAGTTTTTAAATATTAGGTATAAACACAAAGCTTAACTGATATTTTTGCTTTTTTGCTCTTGTCAAACACACAGTTGTGCTCATAAGTGGACAAACTTTGGCAGAATTGATGATTTTTGGCCATTTTTCAGGGAATACGAATGATAGTGATAATGATTTGATCATAAATGGCTTCATTCAACCACAAAGCATGAATGAAAGAAAAATTCTTATTCTTAGTCATTTATGGGATAAGGTTTGTGCCACTGGGAAGCGAATCTGAATTCTTTATATTTGAATTTGAATCATTCAATTTGAAT
>JBAFSZ010016518.1:0-10671 GCA_036919955.1 Melanotaenia pygmaea
CTGCAGGGACATTAATAAAAGGCCAACCTATGGTAACCAAAAAGGAACTCTTTCTCTATCTATCTATGTTTTTCTCCGTCTATCTCTTTAGGTTTCTTTTTGCTATCTATCTTTATCTTTCTCCGTCTATCTCTTTAGATCAGGTTTCTCTTTCGCTATCTCGTTTTATCTCTCCCTCTTTCTTTGTCTGTTGCATTCTTTAAATACCCTCGGCCTGCATGGACGGGGCTCAGCTGATCCGAGTTTTACCTTTAGCCAACCAGAGGCAGTGGAGGTCGGGTGTTTGTGAAATTGGGGAGGGGGTTAATAAGGTATTTTTTAGTTTTAATGAATATCGTGTCCTTTTTCATTTAATTTCATGTTCAGTACTTGTGTAGTTCTGTTTCTCTAGTTACAGTGGCGCTGACAGATTTATTGATTTATTCAAGACAGTCAAAGTAGTGATTGTGGTGGAGTGGGATTTTCTCACTCAAATTTCCCCACTCCCACATTGCAACCCAAGGTGTGGCTCATTGGGCACTAATGACTGGGTGGAGTACAGTGCCTTTGTATCTGTGTAGGTGTGTCTTTCAGTATGCTCTCTGTGCTGATGGTGTGACTGGGGTGGCCTAGTGCCCTAGTGCCAACATCACTTACCTGCAATACGTTGCAGTCCATTCGCTGTCCAGGCCATGTTGAAAACCACATGCTATGTACTTGGTGGTGTACCGCTGGGCCAGGTTGTGACTGAGATTGGTTGCAGGGCAGTTCATCAAGACATGCCGCAGTATTCCTGGTCTCTTCTCTCTCCCTCCCCATGGGAAGGGATGTACTGACACTGGAATTAGCACACCCTACGCTAACACGTGTGTGCGGATACCCTACTGTTTTGTCTCCTCTTGAATTCCCACCCACTCCTTCAGTTCATTGGGGGATAGAGGGATAAACTATTGTGGCTGACAATTTCCTCTCACACCCCAGCGCAAGGGGTAAATTGATGACTGACTGATCGTTATGGCAGATGCTGCCCAGATTCTGTTAATATTTGATTCTTTTGGTTTTGTTGGGTCTAATTTTAATACTTGAACTTTTTTTGCCGCATTGACACCTTTACCCCCTCAAAGGAACGGAGATTTGAGACTCTCACACTGAAATGGTACAGCGCCATCCTTCCCAAAGTTTTAAAGTCCCTTGACACCGGGGTCCGAAAAGCCAACAACATGTCCTCATCATTCGCCACTGACCAATGGCAGGAGAGACAGTCAGGGATGGAAACAGGTAGTCCACACCAGCTGTCCACCGAGCCAGAACAGCCCTGTCCTCAGCAAACACTCTGAGGGGTCCTGGTAGTGACGCACGAACCTCCTCAACCAACCTGGTCAACAGTTTGCTGGACTTAATGTTGAGCATCCTGGACTATTGTGTAATAGAAGTCCTTAGCAGATCACCAAGCTTCACACAGCCCCCCTCCCTTAGTCTGGATCTTAGGCTTTCGAAGTCCAGAGCCTGAGAAGTGCTGAGGCTATTACCAACCAGATGCTCCTCCAGGACCCACATCCCCACTGTCAAAGACTCCTTCCGATGGAAGATAAAAACTTGCCATTGCTGCAGGACAGACCTGTAGAAAGGAGTCAGACCAGGCAAATTTATGGACTCCGGTTGAAGCAGAAAAATATGTTTATCATATCCCCAGCCTCTGGCCTGCCTCAGCAGTACACAGGCAGTATCAGTCCATGGCAGTCCAGAATGGTACAGCAACCGCTGAGCCATTTTCAACCTAAAGGCCTTGATACGAGATGCAATGTCCACCAGGCCCTGTCCTCCTTCCTGCACCGGCAGGTACAGTACTGCTGCCCTCACCCAGTGCATCCCAGACCAGATAAAATCAACGACACCCCTCTGAAGGTCCTCCGGTGTCTGTAAGAACTGATCTAAGAGTCTTTACCAAATATTGTCAGTAGTTAGAACTGTAAAAAATACTGGGCCAGTTTGTGCTACAGTATAACAGTTGCAGGAGCCCATTTAGGCTCACCTTTGTATCTTTTGGCCAACAGATTCTCCTGAGGTAAAGACTGTCTTTGGACTTCTGATCTGTTTCTCTTGCTGCTTCTGAACAGTATATTTAACTGTGGGTGGTATAAGGACATCAAAAGCAGTGTGCAGATCTCTTTTGAACATCAGGATTGCTGGAGATGTCTCCATGGTTGCATGTGGACTGTTGCGGTCATTAAGCAGAAAACGGTGAAATCTCTGATGTAGTTTTCCTTCTCCTTGCGAGGCTTTGAGCGCATTTTTCAATGTTCGATAAAACCTTTCTGCAAGGCCGTTGGTTGCAGGATGGTACAGAGGTACAGAGCAGATATGTTACACTCCATTAGTTTGCAGAAATGCAGCCATGTCTTATGAAACAAGCTGAGGTCTGTTGTCAGAGACTAGCTGTACAGGAGATCCAAAACAGCTGAATATTTCTAACATCTCTGTTGTCTTCTCTGTAGTAGTTAATTTCATGATAGCCATTTCAGGCCACAACAAGAAGCATTCTTTCCTCAAATGGACCAGTAAAGTCAATATGCACACGATGCCATGGCTCCTGTGGAAACTCCCACAGATGGAGAGGTGCTGATAGTGGATTGTTTTGAACTTTGTGATGAGATGAACAGCTTTTGGCCAGCTCTTCATTCTGTTTGTGTTTGGCCACCATAAGTAGCTTCTCACCATTTCTTTCATTCTCACTATGCCACTGTGCCCTGCATTCAGTTGCTGCAACATTTTTGTTCTGTGAAATAATGACCCCACAGCAAACATCCTGACTGAATCAACAGTTCTGATTGGCTACCAATGAAAGAGTTCAAGTTGACTGCATCTCCAGCAGGCCGACCTTTGACAAGAGTGTCCATGACAGAAGACAATGCAGGGTAATTTCTGGTCTCGCTGTAGTCCAAAATGTCCACAGTGTTTGACTCTGGTTGTGTAACAGGGAGTGTCATCAGCATTGCATGGAGAGTCTGACTTTTAATACTTGTTATAAGAATGTGAAAAGAATGCCCAACAACAGTGACGTCAATCTCTGTAATCAAGATGGTATGCTGTAATATGGCCCAAGGATGGTTGTTTCCTCATTCCTCATTTCAAATACAATACCCAGAGGCTCTCGTTCCAGTTGAGCATAGGTAGACTATGCGTTGTTCAGAGTCTATGAGGCAAAAGCAATTGGTTTTCTACACTGTTAGTATGTGAGAAATTACTGCTCTAACTCTATAAGTAGAGACATTGCAGACCAGTTGGATCAGCAGTAATGGACTGAAATGTGTCTTTTGTCAACCCCTCTTTTGCTTTTTTGAAAAGCATCTTGACAGTCAGTTGCCCACCTCCACACTTTTTCCTCGTGCCAGGTTGGGAGTAAAATGACCATAATAGTTCAACAGCCCCAAGAAGGACTTCAGCTGACTGATTTAGGTTCAGTAACGCTGCAGCAACATGCCTGAACCAAATGACAGCTTGCTGTCAAGTTCTGCTCCTCCTCTTATAAGAGGCTTGTGCAGACTTAAAACTGCTGAGTTCCACATTTAAAACTGCTGGGTTAAAATCACCCAGTTTGGGTTGTTCTGCAACCCAGCTGCTGGATTAAATATGGACCGGCCCAGCCATGGGTTATTCTTTCCCAGCATGGTTAGGTTATGGGTTTGACCCAACATGTTGGGTTGTTTTCTACCCATAAAATGGGTTAAAATTACCCAGTTAAATCTTTAAAGCCACCAATAAGTAGATTAAAAAGAAAACCCAAAATTTGGGTTATTAAACTACTAGCAGTTGGGTGAAAATGACCCAATAAATTTTATCCCAAGTATGCATTTATAAATGGCAAACAATAATAAAACACATCATGTTTCAGTCTTTTATGGAAAAAAGGGTCAGTCATCTTAATTTGTAAAAAATGTGCAAAAGTACAATGTGTGAAACTAAACTTATAAAGGCAGATGATTGTTCAAGGTAATTATTTCATATCTGGTTTTATGTAGCTGATATACAAGACAAAATGTTCTAAAACACCAATCAACTGCACTCAAGAAAGATGAAGGTTCATTTATTACCAGATATACTTGGGTAGCCCAGCACTCCCCTGCCAGCATAAAGAACACGGATCCTCTTCTGTTGCATCAGATACTCCACCATGATGAGAAGCATAAAAAAACAAGAACAAAAGAGAGCATCACAAATCTTGAAGCTAACTATCACTTTGCAAATTTCCAGACCTGTGGATAGCTAAAATCTTTTTCCAACTTTGTCGGACGCAGCTAGGAGGAGCACCAGCAGCTGCTGTAAAGTCATGTCTCCTTAGCTGTAAAATTAAAAATATTTCTCAAACTTCATAAAGTGTAATGTAAAGTATAAGACCAAAACAATGCAATCTAAAACGTAACAGTTTTCAGTCCTACGAGGTCTGTACGACACACACACATGAAGGCCCTGCAGGGCGTCTTGTGTACCTGCAGCATCTATTTCAGCTTGTTTTATCTGTAGGGATGAAAACATTTAATAAACTTGCGTCACTCACCTTTCCCCTCAGTGGCTTCTTCACCAACGGAGACATTTTGGACAGCAGCATGTTGGCCAGCTCACTTTCCTGTTGTTCCCGTCATGGTTGGAGAACATCCCGAGCTGTATCACAGGATAACACGTTTGTTATGTTCAGTTTGGTTTTTTGTCAGACCGTTACTGTCTGTTTCTTACCCTACATCCTTAGATGTTCATGATACATGTTTGAATCTTCCTTTGGTTAAATAAAGGAAAGGTGCTTTTCCATACTAAATGAAGCTGGTGACTTTCAAGAAAAAAAGGCTAGTAGGCTAAAAGTAACATGCTGTCTTCCTGAAGAATTTTAAACATAGCTGCTGTTAGCTAGCTAAAGCAAACAGTTAAAAGGATGTTCATTTTTGTGAGCAAATATCTTGTCTAGAATTAACTAGAGTTAATTCCATTGCCAGGTTACGTGGTCATATAGATAGATTTTACTATCTTACCATTTCTTATTTCATGCTGGAGCAGCAATCCAGTCTGGTCTGTTTGGGTTGTTGTTAAAGATGGAGGACTGAAGAGAAAAATGACAAGGCTCTCCAGTTTCCAACCCAACACTCTAGGTGTGTCCCAATTCAGTGTCTGCACACTGGGTCAGAATGTTTGACCCAACGTGTCCTGGGTTTTTATAGCACAGACATTCCAGTTTGCTACTCTTATATTGGTCCCTTTTTTTAAATACCTTGAGCTAAACTAGTTACAACACAGCCATTAAGATGCAGCACATGACACAGGATCCAGCAGCAGCGAGCCTGCAGACTGAGCAGGCATAGCTCTCAGTGTGGAGGATCCCAATGTAAACTTTAAGGTCTAGACTTTAAGCAACAACTGAAAAAAAAAACTAATCAGTGAAACTGATCTACTACACAATGAGCTCTGCAGGGATAATTTAACTCAACCTGTTAGACGAGCACATGACTCAAGCAAAGGGGGAAGTTCATAGAGAACAAATGGGCTTTCTCATTCGCATGAACATTAGTATGTACTCCAGAAGAGCAGCAAATGATAATGACCTCCTAACAAGAGCCTGTTTGGAAGCTAGAAGACAAAGTGAGGTAAATTTACCTTTTTTACTCTTATGAGACTGGTTTTAACTCTCAGGTCAAGTTTAAAACATGCATTCCAAAAAATGATGATCTTTGTAATTCTCCTCCCCTTCTTTATATGTTCCTGTATTTAATGAATATCTAGAAAAAAAAAGTGCTAATTGTTTAATTCTGATTTGATTTATTATTTATGTGCAAATGAAGACATGCTTATAAGTGAGACTTTTTCCTGAGGAACTCAAGCATTAAAGATTCCTCTAATTCAAAAACAAATAACAGTATAAAGTCATGGATTGTCTTAACTTGTAAATAACATTTTTAAGTAGATAATATTGAAGAGGAATATTTAGATTTTTAAAAACAAATTAGCGGTTTAAATAAGTTGCAAAGAATGTTTAAATAGGATGTATAAAGCATTAGCATGAAATTACTTTCCCTTTCTGCTTTGTTGTCTGTCTGACGCCAACAAATATGAACTTACGTCAACAAAGAGTTAATCTTTCAAAAAGGGACTACTCAAGCAACTTTTAAATACACAATATCTGCACACTATTTGCATTTAAAACTTTTTCCTTCTATGAAGTACATTTTGGCATAAATCCTGCTACTTCTAACCAGGTTGTAATAGAGGGGTGAAAAGTTTGCTTTACTGTCAACCTCATAAATTTAATAGTTTTGTGTTCAAAAAGGCTTTTACGCAGACAAATGGTGTGCGTGCATTGCCTGGTACACACAGATAAAACTAGATTTATACACAGACCGGTTCACATGTGCTGAGGGGTTTTGAGACTTCATGGTTCAGAAGGCCTCACAGTTTTGTGTGTAGATGGGGCGTTTAAGTGCTGATGGAGAGCTGGATCATTGCAATCTTATTTTTACTCCTTTATTATTAAGATTTGTTAAACATCTGAAGAATGCATGTTTAAAATTCCAGCATGAAAAAGACCAACAGAGTGTGTTAAAATTCTTAATTCCTTTATGTTTTCACATTGGAGATAGTGTCGCTTGAACTGTTGGAACAGAGCCAAACTGTAAGCCGTGTTCCAGTAAACTGCTCCACAAACCGGTGTTGTCAGTTGTAAGGAATGCAATCACTGTTTTGTGCAGACTTTTTTCTGAAAGGCTTTTTGTTGTGACACTTTGTTGCTCTCCAACGTCATTAAGCTGAGTCTCTGACATGAGAGTTGGATTTCACATGAAAACAAAAACCTTGCAACCTTCACAGCCTGGCAGGGGAAACTTAGTATTACATCAGTATGAAGTACAGATACTACACTGTCCCGCCTGCTGTCCAGAGATGCCACATGCTGTAAAACATAGATACATAGATACAAAAGTAAAACGCATATATATATATATATATATATATATATATATATATATATAAAATTTCTAATCAGATGTTTGATCAGAAGTTTTGATTGACATGGTTCTGCATTGAATTGATTTTATTTTATAAAAAATATGGAAAGCACACATTAATAAACTCTGACATGTAAATGTGTCAGATTTTAGTCATTGGCTATTTTCCATCTCTTGTCTCTTGGCAGGTTTATGTCATTTGCAACAATAAAAAAGGAAAACATAAATACATAAAATTACACAATGTAAATTTTATCCCCACTATTGCGCATTCTCCATTATAGTATACTTTATACAGCTACAATAAATAAATAAAAATTATGAAGTAATCATTATAGTTTATACTTACATTGTTACATGTTCTGCATAATTACACAGATTACTGGACCTAAAGAAAAAAATCAGGTTCCTCTTGAATTCAGACAGACTGGAACTTTCTCTGTCTGAAGATGGTAAACTATTCCAAAACAACCGGCTCCCAACACAAAGCGTGTTTGTATTTTCTGAACCACACAATCGACTCTACTGACTGCTCTTGTAGTACATGTGGAATGGACTGTAGTTTACTGCTTAATGTACTAGTTAAATGGTGGCTTAATCTGGTTTTCTACAGCAGAAAAATAATTACAAAGGAGTTTCATTATTTTAATTGCTAAAGATATGGTTTTAATTATTTAGAACAAAAGATAACATAAGTATATTGTTAAAGATGAGGAAGATTTATGCAATTAACAGTTAAATAAGGCTTTTTCTTTCTTCCTTTTTTTATGCGGTGAAACCGTTTTTACATCTTGATTGCTGGTTGGTTTTCTAATGTTGTTCTACACAGTTTTAACCAGTTTAAGTAAGAAAGTGTTTACTTTTGTTAATGTTTCTCTATTTTTTCTCCAACTTTTAGTCTTGTTATTAGTTAAGGCAGCAAATGTCACAAGTGTAATTTGAACAGATTGATTTTATAAAGTCAGGTTTTAAAAGATGCCTTCAGTATTGTACAATAATCTACCAAATCATTTAATATTGCTGAAATAAACATTTTATAAATAAAATAAATAAAGCCTGGTGAAATAGCATTATATGATGCCAATGGAGTGACAACAGGTTTATCTGAGTAGGCTGGACCACCTTTTAAGAAACATGAAAACAGGAATAGAAAAAAAATAGTAAAATATAAACAGATTTCCAATGTGAGTTGCTTGTGCCCCATGACCCTGAATTGTAATAAGTGGTTCAGAAAATAAATGAATGAGTTTCAAGTGTTTATGCAGCTTATAATGTAAGTAAAATGAGCAAATCTCTGCAACCACTAAATTTACCTGAATACTATTTGTTGTCAAATTAAAGGGTATACTTATAAAATTAATCAAGATGTGTAAATTACAGTATTTGTGTTACAGGTGAAGAATTAATTAAGATGACACAACAAACTTCAAACCTTGCCTAAAAAAAGAAATAAAACTCTTTCAGGATCAGCATCTCTTTGGGATGATGTATCAGGTGCTCTAATCCCTATCAAAATGGTCATTTTGGCACAGTTGGTACCATCTGTTTCATCTGCAGTTTCTCATGTGCAAACCTATATATTTTATTCTTGGATAGTCAAATACATTGATAAGTACTGATTAACAGCCCAGATCTGCGGCCAGCAGGGTGCACAAGGTGGACATTGTTGTATCTAACTTCAACCATATCTGTGACCAGTGATGGCCTCAAGCTCACCAACATCTATAATTAATCTAAATGAAAAACCCATTAAGGACCACTTAGAATGTAGATGTAGACTCACAGCTATCAGTGACTAAAATTTGGTAAGTTTTCAGTTAGAAAGTCCAAAGCCATAGGTATGCCAATGGAATGAACTCAAACAGGAATGGCAAGGTGCAACTCATCATACCACTAACCAGGAAGTTAGATATTTCTTTAATCTTTAACTCCTTGGTTGCATTTTCAACATAAACATTGAACCCACACAGTTTTACATAACACCTTCAGTATCAACAGTGTTTTTTTGTTATTGTACTCTGTACACAGTGTACACTGCACACCTACAATAGTAAATGTGTCATCTAATGTGTTTTATGCTGTTTACTCTATTCTCTCTGTAGTCCAGATGGCATTACCAAAGGCAGTGCAGTTTGCTGTTATTATCCTGGTTGTGTGCTACAGTCTGGAGAAGCAGGGATGCAGACAGTCTCTGACGGCCTTCTTTGAGGTAAAAATGAGAATTTAAATTTCATTAAATTTCATGACATGATTTTGACATTTTTTCCCCATGTTTAATAAACAAAAATGTCATTCCTGATGATCTAAACAAGATACAAGTGCTTCTGCATAAAATAGTTAGAACCATGAAACCACGGCCATTTGGGCAAATTTGACCGGACTGTGGTGATCAGTGGCAGTCACTTTGTGACATCACCTCAAGAACACCTGCCAGCTCTGTTGACAGAAGGCAGCTTTGTAGCAGACAGTTTCACATAAGATTTACAGATGAATGGTTGTGGTTATGCAGGTTGAAGTCTCTGGGTTAGAGTTCTTTTGATGTTTCACTTCAGTTCCCATACGTATTTTCTGTCTTAAAACAACAATGGCATCCAGTATGGTTCTATGTCTTTATTAGTATGTAGAAGAAAATGAAGAAATTATTTGATCGGCCTCTCATCTACCTTATCCACTGGGTGTCGTTTTTAAAAATGGCTACTACTCAAATTTAGTGAGAAGATCCAGAAATCCAACAATGCATAATCCCAAACTGACCAATCACAAGGGAGTACTTCAGCGTAGCCGTCAGCGTAGCAGGGGTGCACGTCAGGGGCCTCATTTAGATCTATAAAAGTGTGCGCAAGCACGTCCCACACCTGTTTCTGTTCATAAATCAGAATCAACCCTAAAGTGGGCGCACATGAGGGAGGCATCTTCCCCCACCCTTTTGTATAATAAATATTCATCATATAATTTCCATGATGGCTCAGGAGAGGAAATAAGGGAAGAAGAGGATATTTTCAGAATGTGACACTGAGATTCTGATGGGCCACGCTGAAAAACATAAAAAAGGTTTTATTTGGTGGGCACAGAGTGGTCATCACCAGTGCCAGAAAGGCCGAGAAGAGCAGCAGGTGGCAGATGCTGCCAACACTGTGTCAGAAGGCAAGACAAGCCAGAAGCATTGAACAGTGTGGTTGGGTATCTCAGTTGCCAGGGCATCTGTCTGCCATGCGGGAGACCAAAGTTCGAATCCCACAGGGGTGAATCACTTTGGAGAAAAGCATCTGCTAAATGAGAGTACTGTATGAGAGTATTTCTCGCAAAGAGTTGCGAGAAATAAAGACCGTCTGGACAGAAATTAGGACAACAATAAAAAAAGCATTGTGTAAGAATAAATAAAAGGAAATCCACCTCTTGCTTGTTTAAAAAATGTTACATCACTTCTAGATCCAACCTCCAGTCTGCGTCCCGCTCTGCTGGAATGAAGAACTAAAGCTACTTCTCGCATTTTCTTTTACTGACTGGTTCATGTTGGCAGCAGACTGTCCACCTTATTTAGCTGAATGTATTATATAAGATGTATGTTTTGTTTCATAACAACAGAACATATTTTAGTGGTAGACGTTCTTATTAATGGGCAAGGCAAGGCGAGGCAGTTTATTTGTATAGCACATTTCATGTACAGGACAATTCAAAGTGCTTTACATAAAACAAAGGCATTACAGAT
>JBAFSZ010016519.1:0-10671 GCA_036919955.1 Melanotaenia pygmaea
CAGACTCTAAGACCTGCAGGATAGTGGGGTTTGAGGACCAGGGTTGGGGACCTCTGATATAAACTATCTAATGTGACATCTAATACATTGATAGTGACCCTCGGTGTGTTAAAAGTGGTTCTGAAATGGCCACAACTAATGAGGATGTCACAAAGGTTACATCCTTCACTTTTACATCCAACCTGGGGTAACTCAGATTCTTAGATTAGTCTCCCTCGCAAGGGCTTGTGCCTCTCGGTGTCGCGGTGGCCGCGCGGCATGCGCGCCGGGGGGGGGCAACGGTGCAAGGTGTGCGGCGGCGCGACGGGGGCATTGGCACCCATCAAAATTTCTTTGAAATTTTCTAGTTTGATGGTTATTCCATTTGTGTAGTTACATGTTAGCCAAGTGGCCTGTGTTTCAGGAATAGTAATCACTGCCTTTGCTAGTACTGCAGCTAAATTTGAATGCTTGTGATGGTTTAATTATGAGTATTTAGTTTGAAATGTCAATATAGCCAGTTTATTGTTGTGATTGTGACCATGCTTTGTTAAAAAAAAAGTTAAATTATTTACTGTGGTTTACATGTGAAATAAGGCTAAAATGCTGTTAAGTCTGCTTTGCTTCTGCTAATGTTAACGCTGGAAATTGTTTCACCAATAGTGCATCTGTGCTGTTGTATTATGTTTAAGTAGCAGTTTGCACATAAGTTAGGGATATTACTGGTGATCGGGGGTGGATCTATCAGGGTGGCATGGGTACACAAAGCTTTCCCACCCCAGCTGGCAACTCAAAAATGAAGAAATAGAAATAATAGTAAGAAATAATAGGAGAGTTGCACCTAGTTGAGGAAGGTAAAAGTGAGAGAGGAGACAGCATACACGGCTCAGAGTCAAGAGAGGATCTGAGCCGTCAAACACTTCTAGTAGATCTGGTCCAAAAGGTATGAAAGCTGAGCTTAAGTTAAATTCCATGATTAAACAAATTTATCTAAAAATGTCTTCATAGGACAAAATATTATAGAGTGAACACGATTTCAGCCTGATAGTTAACCAATGATTATTTCAAATACTGTTTTTATTTATTGTTATACTGTCCATCTTATAGACTTATCCAAGTCATGGTGGCACAACCTAAACAGAAGTGTTTCCCAAAAACTTTTCAAGGGGGGGCCAGAAGAAGCTTCTGCAGTGACTGGTACCAATCCAACCCTTGGCTGGAGTACCAAAGTTAAAATATGCAGCTTTTTGTTTTGCCTGTAGGCATTTTTCCCTCCCCGATGCTCCGAGGACTGTTTTCACCTCACTCAAGCGGTATAATAATTGGAAAAAGGCAACAATGAAAGACAGTGGTTTCTATTCTCATTTCAGATATGAAAGCCATGCATGGACAGAGAACAAGAAAAGTGCAGATAAAAATACCTCAATGTTGGGACTAATGGAAGAGCAAAATAAGAAAAAGGTGTTGGAAAATCAGTACTTCATTAAAACACTAGCTGAGATCCTAGTTCTAACTGCCACAGAAAACATAGCTCAGCAGGGTCACAGAGAATCTCCTGACTCAGAAAAAAGGTGTTTTTCTGTCTGTATTAGATTTGCTGGGTAACCATAACCCTATGATTAAAAAAGACTTGAACAACAAGCTAAAAATGCAAAATACACTAGAAGAACAATCCAAAATGAAATACTTGAATGCTTGGCTGTATTGGTTAAAGAGGAAATCATTCAAGAGGTGAAAAAGAGCAAGCAGTTTTCAGTGACTGTGGATTAAACTAAAGATATTCAGAAAAAAGAGCAAATGTCCTTCATTCTTAGATACTACTATGATGGTGTGCTTCATGAAAGCTACAGCCTAAAGTAGCAAGATTATAAGCTTTCTTGAGAAGCATGGGCTGGAGTATAAGGAAAACCTTGTAGGCCAGGGATATGATGGTGCTGCAGTAATGTGCAGAGCACATGCAGGTGTCAAAGCTAAAATAAAAGATGTAGCTAAACATGCCTTCTATGTTCACTGCAGTGCACGCTGCTTAAAATTGGTCATAGTAGACTCTGTAAAGAGTGTGCCGGATGCAGGAAACTGCTTCTCATTGTTAGAAAGAATGTATGTCATATCTGGCTCATATGTACACAGCAGATGGCTGGAGGTGCAGCGGGAGATGTTTGATGGCGCCCATAGGGAGCCCCAACAGCTAAGTATGCTAAGTATAGTATGTCGTAATGCTATGGACAGGTTGCCTGCAATAGTGCAGGTGCTTGAAGAAATTGCATCTGAAAACCATGCACAAAGAGCTATTGAAGCAAGAGGGATATTGGCTCAGATTGATCTAAATTTTGTTGGATCTCTTGTTTTGTTCCGAAAGGTCTTGAGTGACTCCAAATTTTTATAAGACATGCTTTAGTCTAAAACAGTGGACTATTCTAAAGTTGTTGATCTTATTGAATCTCTTAAAGAAACACTGGTCCAGTACCGTAGTCAAGACTCTTTTGATGAAATGTGGAGTGAAACACTTGACTTATGTGAACGAAGTAACATTGACATAACTCAGAGAAAACCAAAGAGGTCAAGACAAACAACAAAGGTGCTCCAGGATAGCGCCATTCCCTCCACTTTGAGACAGCATGTAGTTCCTGATAGCAAAGACACTTTTTGTATGTTTGTATATTATCCAGTTCTGGATAACATGATTGGAGAAATAGGAAGATGATTTTCAAGAATAAATCGTAACATTATGAAAGGTGTACAGGCACTAAATCCATCAAGTCCCACATTTTTGAAAGAAGAGGCTGAAAGTCCTATCACTCTGATGGAGTTCACTCAGTTTTTGGACCCATACCAGGATGTTTTTTATGAGTTGTTCAGATTGTGTAAAATAGCCGTTTTACCAGTGCATCCTGTGAACAAAGTTTTTCAACTTTGAGGCTCATAAAGAACTATTTGCGTTCTACTATGACAGAAAAGAGACTATCTAGTTTGGCTGTACTCAGCATTGAATCAAAATGCACTAAAGCTTTGGATCTACACAAATTTGTAAAGCATTTTGCTGAGCAACATGGAAATCAGCATTCAGCTGTTATAGGTGTGACAACTTTTTTATGGGTGAGCCTTTTAAATGGGTAAAGTGGTGTCCATATGTCAAAATGTGTGTATAAGAAATGTACAGTTTTTATCTTTTTGCTATGAAAAATTTTCATAATTATTTTAACTACTAGGTTACTTAAGTAAGTAAAGGTCCATATCTCATTGCAGTTGAAATGTATTTACATATAATGCATTTATGTACATTATATGACAGTTAGGTCCATACGTCTTCTAGGCTACATTTTAATACAATGTTTTTTCTGCCAGTGGTGCCTCAGATGATGCAAAATTAAATTAAATCTTCTGCATACATGATCCATCTTTCATTTATTCATCCATTCATTTTCCTAACTGCTCAGTCCATTTCTGGGACATGGGGTCTATCCCAGCACTTAGTAGTCGAGAGGCAGGTATACCTGGACAGGTTGCCAGTCCATCACAGAAACTAACAACCACTCACTCCCTACGGAAAATTCATATATTTATTATATAGTATGATTTACCATTTATTTGTTTATGACATTTCAAGGGTGTGTGTGTAAGGAATATATATATATATATATACACACACATACATACACACACAGACACTTATGCTACTGTTACCCCTGAAAAATTCCTGCCCATCTCTTACCACCCCATCAATATTTTTCTAGATCCACCCCTGCTGGTAACCCTTGAAATCATTTGCTCATATGGCAGCTTATTTAGGAATATTTATCGGTTTAACTGCTGAATAATGTGCTGAGCACTTGTAATACATTTTTATTGCCTTTCTTTATTTTCAGAGCATACATATGCTGTATAATGATGCTAAAGTCCAGCAACGCTTACAAAGACAAACAGATCTCTCTCTCCAAGTGTCTTGATTCCTTTAATCCACCGTCTCCACCAGTAATCCCGTTCTCTGAGGCTCGCTCTCAAACAGGATGGTTTTTCCTGTGTTTCTAAACTCTACTCAGATTGAAAAGAAATGTCCAAAACAATTTTTATAATGTGGTTTACAGAAAGAAGTCTCCCACATCCAGGTAGAACTCATGTAACCTTTTCCATCCAATTCAATCCGAGTTAATATGTAGGATCTGTTTATTCTTTACATAGCAAATGGGAATTTAGTTGGACTGAGACTTCCTAGTTACTTTACTTTGTTGTTAAATCAATTCAGCTATTTTGACATGAAAAGCAATAACTAACAATAAATAAAACTAACATAAGGAGTGTTCAGGTGATTTTACACATAGTTTTGGGAAGTTCATTTGCATGCATAAAAATCATGATTTTTTTTTTGTTTGAAAATTCTTGTACCAAAAAAATCTGTAATTGTGTCATCCTTAGCGCACAACAGCAAACCTAGCAGTAAAATGATTTAGCTGGTTGCCCCTTTAACTTTAAACCCTGTGTGATTTTAATGAGTCACCTTTTTCATTAGAAAAATCTTGCTAAACTAGCTTTGTTTCTGTGGATGAAGATTTCTACAGTCCCAAAAAAGTCAGAAAACAGACCTGATCCAACAGACGTGGATTCAGTTCATTTGGAGACATGGAAACACCAGAGGACATGACTCAGTTTTATCGGTTACCCCTTGGGTTAATAAAAGTGGTTGCTTTTAAGGTGGACTTGGGTCTGGAGGACTGCGGTTCAATTCTCTGGGGTCCCTGGGCAACCCAGGAGCCAGTAGCAGTGGATTTAATGGTACAGCTAAAATATCTACAGACCATCGTCTAAATGTTGACCTGTCTACAATAAAAGCAAAGATATTGAGGTAATTTAAAAACAACAAGCTTTCTCACAAACTTTTACTAGAAAAATAGAAAAAAAATGACGTTGGCGTTTTATCCGCTTGCTGAAGCTGCAGGGATAAATACAAATGAATCGTCGTCTACTCACTTCTTCCTGGAAACAAGCGTGTGTGTGTGTGTGGCTAAGACCTGTCTCACTATGTGTGTGTGTGGATTAGACCTGTCTCACTATGTGTGTGTGTGTGTGTGGATAAGACCTGTCTCACAGTGTGTGTGTGTGTAACCAGCCTAATTCTGTGGTTCCGTGTATGAGCCGTGTAGGTGAGGCAGGCCGCCACACCCTGTGCTGCAGTCAACAGGAAATGTGGTTTCAGCGGAGACAAGAAGAGAAATGGCGGTTTTACCTTCACCATGTTGGGTAGCTGGGAGGACAAAAGACCTTTGAATTCATCGGTTTTTAGAACTGGAGCCTTGTCCGCTGAGGCAGCATGGAACTGGGTGACCAGTGTATTGATGGCATTCTCCAGGTCTGAGTTCTGAGAAAAAAAAATGTTTATTAAACCAGGGGAAAAGAGCAGTTGAGGACACATTAGCAAATCTGAAACAAGTCAATGATCTTCCAAAGTTTACAGACAACAGGAAACAAACCAAAGAATATATTTAGGGTATGTGTCAGTATTCAGACCCAGATCAAGCTGAAACTCAGTGACAATAGACAGTCAGGTGAGGGAAACTGGATTTTACCTCGTCTCTTACTCATGTTTCAATGGAGAACAGAAATATTCTCTGCTCCTACCTACCTACCTACCTACCTACCTATCTATCTAAACAGTGATCAGAAAATGTGCTTCAGACATCCGACTTCCACAATCAGAGTGACATGGGTTAAATGTCCATTTTAACGCATGTTTATGACCCTAAAATGAACAAAGAAACGTGCTACGTGGTGTGAACATGTTGGCCAGTCAGACCAGCGCACATATGGAGCTTCTTGTCTGAACGCAGGCAGTTGTTGGCACACTGCGCTGTTTGCGCCTCTTCGGGGTGGAGCCGCTGACCGCATCTGGAAAGTTTCTTTCTAAAACTCATAATTTGTCCAGGAACAGGATTAGGGTCCAAACATGTCATAGGTTATCTCCTTATGCGACGAGCCGCTCATCCGCGTGCTGTGCGGTGGTCACCGGACTTTATAACTTATCTAACCGAATAAAATGTCCAACAATAAAATATAACCGAGCCGACCGAGTAAAGACATCTGTCTTGAACTTTAACGTTGATTAAACACCAGCAGAGTTTCTCATTAGTCTTACCTTAGCCATTTCGACTGGACAAACTTTTCTTTCTGTCTCTGTGGTGTCAGTTGGGCGTCGATCGTTCCACTAACCTGGCAGCTTTCCTGGATCCTCCCTCAGCAGCAGAGGAGCCAGGAAGGAGGAGCTCAAAGCTTTCGCAACGCAAGAAATGTTCCACATTCCCATCTGATCTTCTGCTTCTTTCTTCTTGTTCAGCTTTGAACAAAATGACTTGTTTATCATGGGAGCAACAGACGTATCAGACATTTGACTGGAATAACAGGTTCACACCTGTAGAGTCTGGAAACCACCAACCAAAGTCTGTCTGTCCATATGTACACATACATACAATTTATATTCATACATTTACTTTTGATCAGAATCTTTGATGGGGGGGGGGCTGTGAATGCCTGCTCATTGAGAATAAGTAAATATAAGAAACATAAGAAAAAGTCAAAGTTTTCAAAATCTCCAATAACACCAGAAAGAGTCTCTAGATGTGTTGCTAGTTGCTTCTTTGAAATAGAGTCACTGGGTCTGAAAACGTGTTAAATAGAGCACCAACACTGATTTAGCTCAGCTGTCTCAGTTTAACTGGTGTACCAGAAATCATACACTAACTGTTCCACATTCCGCATTGTTACAAAGGTAAACTGTAATTAAATGTGTTCATTTTTATAAGGCGTTAATTTACTTGTAATTTATTAATTAATTGTAATTAACGCATCCACCACCCCCATGGATGAATGGAAGGATATATATGTATATACATACACTGTGTGTATATAATTCTAATAATTTAATAAATATTAATAGTAATTTAAGTAATTCTCACCTTTGGGAAATTCACTTTGCAAGGAATAAAAACAAAATTTTCATAATTTCATGAACATTTTTTTTTTTTATTATTTTCTCACAGCCCTTAAAGATATCCATCCATCCTTGAAGATATGATTGACAAAAATAATTTGAATCTGTAAACAATTGATGGAGAAGTAAAATAAGTTCCAGGAAGCTAAAAATCACCACAGAGTAAGGGTTTAACTACTTTTAATGGTTTAAAGAAAAGCTGGAGAATGAAGGAATAGAGCCACAGCTGGCCATGCTGAAGCTTCGGGGCAGTTAGCTGAAAATTAAAGAAAAGAGATAAAAAGTCAATGCACCCTTATATCTATTGATTTCACCACATCTGGTTAGTGATCATTTTCAAAACACTTGTAAACAAAACGAAAACTTAAAATTTATATAAAAATAAATAAAAAAATAAAAAAAATCTAAAATCTACCATACAAATAGTGTCAGGTTCATACATTTTCAGTGGCTGAGAAATAAAGATTTGGTAAATGCAACCTCATAGATTAGTCTATGAAGTTATTTTAATATACACCAAAGAAAGTTAGATTGGCAGGCTTGATACGTATAAACTTACTTGTGGTGAGTACTACTACTTACATAGATGTCATGTCATTTAAAGCGTGATCCAGTTCTTCGCTGATAGCTTTGTATTTGAGCTTTTGAGCATAAAGCTCATCTATATGTAAACACACAGATCAAGAATAGTAAAACATTGGCAGTAGGACATTATATGAAAATAAGCAATATGTAAGACGAGAAATAAAAATTAATTTTTTAGTAGAATTAATTTACTTTACTATTCTGACTGAAAACTTTAAGTTCTTATGCAAAAAAGTTTGGGGTCTGATAATAAAAACCAAGATGTGGAAGTTTTTAATTAATCCTCTGACTGCTCTGATATTCTCTTTGTTCTCTATCAGAGAAGATTTCAGACATCTGAAAGAATTCAGCCTGATAAATCTTCCTCTTGTTTCTCAACAACACACCTGAAACACTAAAACAGTCTTAAAACTGTTAGAAATAACACATGGCAGTGATAGTTTCCAGCTTATCAATAGCCTAATATCTTTCCTTCCATCAGCTGTTTCTCAGCCTGTCTGGAATAAATTACTGTAGCTGGGTTTCTATTACCCCTAGAAAACCTAAATACTGCAATAAAAACTGGTAATGGAAACACCTACATTTCTAAAAACAGCTCAAATATTGCTAAAAAGAATAAAAGTGGTACAGTAAAAATGGGTGGTGGGAGGGACTGTGGGATGTTGTTTTCTGTTAGTTTTTGTTCTGCAGCTCATCCAAAACGCTGCTGCTAGAGTTTTAGAGTTTTAAGAGATCTGAACACATCACACCAGTTATAAAATCTTTACACTGGTTTCCAGTTTATACTGGTTTCCTGTCAGTCACAGAATAGATTTCAAAACCCTTCTGATTGTTTACATCCCAGAATGGTTTAGACCCAGAAAACATCTGTGATATGTTCAGAGAATATAAACCTAGCAGAGCTCTTAGATCCAAAGACTCTGGTCAACTAGTCTAGACCAGAGTCCAGACTAGAGTCCAGACCAGAGACCAGACCAGAGTCCAGACAGGGAGAGAAGGCTGTAGGCCTTCTTTTAAAGGAAAGAGACATTTTGCACGTAACGATGCGATTAATCGCGATTAATTGCAGCATGTCATGCAATTAATCCCGATTAAAAATTTTAATCGTTGCCCAGCACTAATATATATATATATTATTAAATATCAACAACATTGTCAACAGCACAACTGATAATTTCAATTTGACTTTGAAATGTCAAAATGGCAGTTCCTTTTTCAAGCTCATTTGTAAATCTAAAGTTCTACAAACAGATGCACTTTGTAAAAATCAGCAGCATACCTTCCAAATCATCAATAGTTTTCTCCAGTTTGGCCACAGATCTTTCAGCAAACTCAGCTCGTGTCTCAGCCTGAGATAAACAAAAAACTTTTGATAAAATGCTGTGCAATAATTAAATTTTAAATGACTTAATGAAAATCTTTAGGATGTTCACCATAAAAAGTCTATTGCTTCCTTATATTCACCTCTTTCAGTTTGTCAGTTAGGATCTTGATTTCTTCTTCATACTTGTCCTCCTTTTGAGAGTACTGTGTTAAGAAACAGAATAACTGAAAGTCAGTTCTGCATCATGGTTGAATGCCCTTCAGCAACGCAGCACATACGCAATGAGATGACTAACAAGGTTTCTGAAAGATGGAGCCTGACTACTTGACGATCTTAATGTGTATCTCCCTGTGTTACTTTTTGGTCACACCTAAGACATGGCATGAAAAATTTGGATCTGACACTGTCCAAAGTTGCTCTGGCAGAGAAAAATGTAGATCAAATTAGATTCAAATAAGTAGCTACAAAAATGAAGCTTTGATCACAGCATAACAAATATTACAGTTATTTAATTCAATTCATCTTTATTTGTATAGCGGCTAAATAAATTGTGTTGTTGTATAGTGTCATCTCCATGCAGACAAATAACTTCAAACCAATTTATAATAAATTAATGATGTTCTGAAACATAGACCCTAACTTTTCATTTACAGACTTAAAATGTACACACTTATGTTAACTGTTCTACAGATGATGCACATACTTGTATTTTGTTGGGTCAGCAATATCACCCTAAGAATATGGAGGAAGACAAATAACAGAGCAGCAAAGGCATCTATCTGCTCCCCAAATCCTTCAGACAACTGGGATCTGAGATGGCCCATTCACTGAAAGTCTTCTTTGGACAGGTATCTAAACTTTTTACTGGGAATCTGGCCTAATTTGGAAATCACATTCTCACATCCAGTCCCTCCAGTATTATGGAGAAAATGTCAGCACTCATGTGCATGCGTGAAAAGAGCGATCTATAAAATGGTAATAAGCAAATGATGTACTCAGTCAGACTTCTGGCTTGGCCTACCTTTTCAGCTTGCGCCTCCAAAGACTTAAGGTTGTTGGTGACGTTCTTCAGTTCCTCCTCCAGTTCTGCACATTTACTTTATTTTTATTTTATAGACAGAAGAGGAAAAACAGGTGGCAGTAAGAATACCAGTATGAGCTGGAGAAGTTTGGGGAAAAAAAATGTAATTGCAGAATTTGTTAAAACGCTAAGTCAGTCAGACAGACAGACAGACAGACAGACAGACAGACAACCAGATAGACAGACAGACAGACCGACCGACAGACAGACAGACAGATAGATAGTTTAATGTTGGTGTTAAACTTTGTAAAAGACTTTCCAGCTTTAAATGACACCAAACATGATGGTCTTTTCCTTGCTTCCAGACAAAATATGGGCCAGTACATGGATTTGGACACTCACGCCTCAGCCAGTTCTGCCCTCTCTTCTGTACGCTCTAGCTCTCCTTCTACAATCACCAGTTTCCGAGCTACCTGGGGGGAACAAAGCATTACAGTTATAATGTTAATTAACTTAACAAAACAATTAAACAACCCTCTCCAGTATAGCCAATTATGAAAGAATTGTTATTAAAAAAAAAAAAAAAAAAACACAGCATAAGATGTTATAGATTTTTTTTCTAATCATACTTAATCATCACAGCCATACAAAAATACTGCTGGCATTAATTCATTTCCACTGCGAGGTGTCGCAGGTAAGTGACGTCAGGAGGTGTCGCAGGTAAGTGACGTCATGAGGTAAGTGACACTGGTGAGTGAGAGACGGCAGACTGAGACAAGGCGC
>JBAFSZ010016520.1:0-10590 GCA_036919955.1 Melanotaenia pygmaea
GGACACCCCTACAAAATGGCGTGACCCCTATATAGGGCCCTATGTAGGGAGTAGGGTGCACATTCGGACACAGCCAAAGTTTAAAGTTCCCATGAAACAAGTTGTTTTTATTAAAGTGTGAGGAGTGATAAATCTGCCGGCTTTTTGGAGAAACCACACACTAGGCTGTTTTCCACAGACATTTTCAGGATTTAATGGATTAATTAGAACTTTTCTCTGAAAACATATTCTAAATAAACCTGAGTCTGAACAGTCATGTTGCTTTTCATCGGACTTCTATGTCGCTGAGCCCGTATACATGACCGTCAAAGTCCGATAACTGGCAGTAATTAGATAATTGTAATAACTGGATCTAACAGATTTATGAACACATAAATTATGCAGACATGCATAATTAAAAAACCCCAGTCTACATTTTCCAGTCTATATTTCTTTCGTACATTGATATGTAATACTTAAACTAAGCTATTTTTTAAACATCTGGTCGTTGTTGAACACGGTCTTAGCATTAGCTGCTAACGTGGTAGCTTAGACGCTGCAAAATAGACGACATGTAAATGCTTAACTTTGTTTATACTCCAGTTTCCTGCTGCTGCACGCCTTTGTGTCTTTCCTTTGTGTTCTGTTCAAGTAATGACTGCATTGTTTCCATCTTTTTATCAAAAGGCATTAAAAAGATGGAAACTACAGTTTTTTGCACATGGACAGATGTAAAAAAAAAACTAGATATACGAGTTTATGTGCACAAAGAAATTGGGGTATTGGGGAGAAATCTAGGTGTGATTATGCTGTTTACATGATCATTTCAGCTATGTGGTACCTCCAGAAAACAAATAATGATCCAACCTATGTGGATGTGAACGGGCGGTTTTGTGTCTGAGGAAGCGGGATGTGGCTAATTGTACCATAACTTTGTCAGCCCCGATTACACATTATCAAAAGTTGCTAATGTGTAGCATCCATGTTTAACTCTTAAACACAGCAGTCTGCATTTCCAGGTCTCCTCGGGGCTTTACACGGTTCATATTGGAGTCTGATAGCGGCCTTTAAATTATTATGTGAACTAAAAATCAGCTTTAAAAAAAAAAAAAAAGATCAGAATTGAGCATGAAGACCTGCAGCGTGAACGAAGCTGCGCCATTGGCTTGGTTCTCGCTGAGCATCACCAGACATGTTGGACGGGTGAAAAGTTTCATGGGGACTTTAAAAGAACCAGACCTGCTGGTGGACTCTGTTTGACTTGTCGCCGACGGCAACAGAGCGTCCTGGTCTGATGAGGAGCAGCGATGATGAAGAACGCCTGCTAGTGCTAGCTTTGTCCACAGCCGCTTTGGCAGAAACACGATTATTGATCAGATTTTAGCTTTGATGCTTTGATCAAGATCTCATCGATCTAAATGATCTTGTTGCAGCTGCTCCACTGCATCCCATAATGCATCTCTGCAGCGCTGCTGACGAGTGTAGCATTCAAATGATCTGGGAAAACTGTAGACTGACTGATTATTGCCAGCAGGAGGAGTAAAGTTGGGATAAACTGATGTGAATGATGGAGTTTAACCGGTTTGTGTTGCTGAATGAATGTAGATCTCTTCCCACATGATCTGAATGTGACCTGAAGCCCCGCCTTTTGTAAGCTCAGGCTCCTGATTGGCTGCCTCATCATTGCTCTGTTGTGTTTATGCCCCGCCCACAGCTGCGTAAGGTGGAGAGGGACAAAAAAACAATGGACCAGGAAATCGTGGAGCTCACCAACAAACTGCTGGATGCTAAAAACACCATCGACCGTCTGGAGGAGCTCAACGTAAGAACCGGCACACACTCCTTCACATGCGGATCAGCGGACCAGGTTCCCATCATCAGAACTCCAAACGTCGGCAACAGAACTAGAACAAATCTTTAATGGTTTAATTGGACCAAACTAGATCACCCAAAACCAGAATCATGTTATCTGAACGGAAAACATGTAGACCTGAACCCCGACCCCAGAACCAGCTCAGACCTGACCCCGACCCCAGAACCAGCTCAGACCTGACCCCGACCGCAGAACCAGCTCAGACCTGACCCCGACCGCAGAACCAGCTCAGACCTGACCCCGACCGCAGAACCAGCTCAGATCTGAACCCGACCGCAGAACCAGCTCAGACCTAACCCCGACTGCAGAACCAGCTCAGACCTGACCCCCACCGCAGAACCAGCTCAGACCTGACCCCAACCGCAGAACCAGCTCAGACCTGACCCCGACCGCAGAACCAGCTCAGACCTGACCCTGACCGCAGAACCAGCTCAGACCTGACCCTGACCGCAGAACCAGCTCAGACCTCATCATGTTTCTGAATTCCTGATCTAGGCTTTTATTCAGAAAATCTGAATACTTAAATCCTGTCCCTGGAAGTGATTCAGGGATTTTAAATCCTGGTTTCTGATTAACTACGTTGGAATTAATTTGGCCTCTTTGCACCATCTACACAGCTCCTCACCAACCCCCATAAACATGACCACATCCTGACTGTACTCTCTACTCCTGCTGCCCGTTCAGTTTGTTTGTTTTTTGTTCCATCCTTGGCCTTTCACCTCTTTATCTACCTGACCTGCGCTCCTCTGAACACCTGCTGATAGTCCAAGGTCCGGGTGCAAACTGGGTGATCGTGCCTTTACAATAGCAGGGCCGAGACTTTGGATTTCCCTCCCCTGGAGTTGGGCTCCATCACGGACCCGCCCCGGTTTAAGGCCAGACTGAAAACCTGTTTTTTCAGATCAGCCTTTGACACAATAGTGGTCAGGTAGTCCAGCACCTTGATCAACTAGGGTTGCTGTAAAGTGCTTTTAAATAAAATTTGATTGATTGAACCTGATCTGGTTCCTGATCAGCAGGAGAGTCTCTCCTGGAAAACACTGGAATAGTCCTGGAAATCAGCACGGCATTCCCAGCAACAGTTAGAGCTGGAAGATGCTTCCCCAGAGCCGTTTTATCCTGGGAACGTTTACTTTGTTGACCTCACAGAAACCATATCTAAATATGGATTAGGAGCAATTGTTGCCCTGAGAAGCGTCTGTCAGGCAGCGATCTGTTTGGCTCTGGCCTTAACTCACCTGTGTTTGATTATAACAGAGACTGAGAATCCTCCACTGATCCGAGACCAGCTGAATTATCCTCTGGTGATGTTTCTCGGAGTCTGGATGTAATTTCCAGGCTGACTGGTCGCTGTGGTAAACGTATCTCCATCCTGCTGCTGCCTCCTTCCAAGTACGGCAGCTGGTTGGGGAAAACAAGATAGTCCGACTGCTGGGCGATCAGGATCACGTGACTCATGCCAGTGCACAGTCCTGCTTTCCGACTGGCTCAGATGTTAAAGCAGGTAGAGGCAGGTGATTGACAGGTGTGCCTCTCTCCACAGGAGCGTTATAGACAGGACTGTAACTTGGCTGTACAGCTGCTCAAATGCAACAAGTCACATTTCAGGAACCACAAGTTTGCTGACGTAAGTACCGTCTGTGTGTGTGTGTGTGTGATGTTGTCTTACTCGCTGGAGCTCAGCTCCAAGTAGTGATATAGTGGTTACCGTGGCAACATACTGGCTGCAGATTTGACTTCAGCGTTTACACTAGTTTTAACTGGAGAGGTCATCAACAGGAAGCTCTGCGTTTAATGGAGGAAACAGCTGATCCACTAATGGCACCAGGAGTGTGTGTGTGTGTGTGTGATTGATCCTGAGTGTTGATGGCTGCATTAAATCCATTAGACTTTGTAGAGACTCAGCATCCCATTCCTGGAAACACTTTGAACACTGTGTGTGTTTGCTTCTGTGTGTGAATGTGCTTGTTCTTATATCATTGTGAGGACCACTGTAAGTTTTCAACATTTGAAGTGAGAACACTTTTGCAAAGTGGTGACATATTGGTCAGTCATACCTTTTTTTCCTTTGTAATGACCTCCAGAGGTTATTTATAGGCTTTCCTCGAAGTTTCAGATGGGTTTTAGAAGGGTGATCGAATGAAGAGAAAATGCTAGGTATCTAAGTAGCACATGTACATGTATACTACTATTAATCTCCTTGTTAGAGAACAGCATGTTGAGCAATAAGTCATTAAAAATTAAACGTGTGTTCAGATATTTAGATGACCGGTATTACTTATTTAAAAAAAAAAAAAGACTGACTTCTACACCAATATATTCCACTCCACCATAGTGGAGTCTTACTACTTAACTATCAACTTTCAGGACTAAATTTCCTAGCTATGTTTACTTCCTTAAAGTCCTCCCACCTTGGTTAAACAGGTGTGAACGCGGGCCTCTTTATAAGTGTAGCAGGAATGGTGGTTTTCATTCCATAAGTTAACTGACCCAGTCTTGTGTGTGTTGCAGCTTCCCTCGGAGCTTCAAGACATGCTGAACAAACACATGAAGAGCAGCCTCCCTGAGCGAGGCCCCGCTCCTGGCTCTCAGGACCCAGACACGCTAAGTTTGACACCCGCTGACGTCGTGCCGACCTCCGTCATTGCCCGCGTACTGGAGAAACCGGAGCCACTTGTTCTAAACTCGGCCCAGTCCAGCAGCTGTGGCCGGCCGGTTGCAGAGGATGTCTTTGTGCACGTGGACATGACGGGCCCCACCGGCGCTGAGGCCCGGGAAAATGGTAGCGGTCAGGAGGCGTCACAGCAGAATGGCTCCTGTCGTAGTCAGAGCAGCCTGGATGAGGAGGCAGGCGGAGCTACGTCCTTTGAGAAGCTGAACCCCTACCCGGCACCGCTGCCGCCCCACCCACTGTACCCCGGGCGCAAAGTTATCGAGTTCTCATCTGATGACAAAGTCAAGATCCCTAAAAACTCCCCCCTGCCCAACTGCACCTACGCCACCAGGCAGGCTATCTCTCTGAGCCTCGTTCAGAACGATGACGAGAGACTGGCCCCTGGAAGCCCCGCCCCTTCCTCCTCCTCTGGTGGGGGGAGCGGTGCCAACCAGAGAACGCCCCCATCACAGCGGGACGTCATCAGTGAGCCGCTGTCCAGCCAGTCCAGCCCATTCAGCAGCCCACCACAGGTATAGTGAAGCCCCGCCCACTAACACAACACCTGATCACATAACCAGTCATATTTCAGCTTTTCATCTGTTCTGTGGTTCCTGAAAATATTCTTGTATTTCAGTTTAAATAGTGTTTTCTCCACATTAACCAAAAGTTCTGGTTCCATTTAGTGGAACCAGGACCTGGTTCGGTTCCTGTTGTGGAAAGGCAGCTTCAGACTGAATGTGTCGTAGTTGCGGTTCTGTTTCTAATCAGAGATCCAGTGTATAAAATCTGTGATGTCATGTGATGTAACGGGTTGTTGCTCCGCCCCTTTTCCTTCAGGCACCCAGCGTCCTGACGAGCTCTGGCAGCTCAGAAGAAGACCTTCTGGCCAACTGGCAGCGGATGTTTGTAGAGAAGATGGCGCCATCTTGTGACGGCTCTCTGGTTCATCGGACCTCCTTCACCAGCCAGACGGCCCAAGAGCTACAGAGGAGGAGACAGGCGGTGGGGGGCGGGGCCTCCTCTTCTTCAGACCGCCATAGGGCAGCGTATTCGGACGGTGAAGAAGGCTCATCAGCACGGAGCTGGACGCCGAGCCGCGGCTCCAGCTTGGATACCGACACGGACACAGAGCCACGGTCCAGCAGAAGAGGACAGTATGGTGGCGGGGATGGCTCTGTGGAGGAGGGAGAGAGGCTGTTGATGAGCCTGGAGGACGACTGTGGCAGCGCTGACACGGCGGTTACTGTGGCAACCAGCCCCGCGGAGGCCAGCAGAAAGGAGGAGGACGAGGATGAGGAGAGCTCGGCGGAAGAGCGAGACATTCTTCCTCATGACCTGCCCGTCATCTCACCACGCCTCCTGGACTTTGACCCCGCCCTCAACGCTACCGCATCTCAGCGGCCTCAGAAGAGCCCGAAGAGGATGGGTGTGCATCACCTGCACCGCAAAGACAGCCTGACCCGAGCCCAAGAGCAAGGCACGCTGCTGGACTGACAGCCTGCTGTCACCACGGGAACTGGCCTGTCCGTCATCCAGGAAACAGGTCACGCCCATCCAGGATATAGCCATACTTTACCGTATGCTGCCGAGTTAACCGCCTGACCTGTGTGTGTGTTTGTGTGTGTGTGTGTATGTATACATGTGTATGGGGACCGATCAGTTCTGACAATCACAGTAAATCAGTAAGTTGTTACAGTTACTATTGATCCACAGAAGAAACAGGGAGATGACTTAGTTTAAAAATTTACATGTATAACACTGAGTGTAGTTTGGTAAACAGAAGAGGAGCCGACAGATGATTTGTACCTGTGACAGGTGTAAAAATGTTCTGATCTCACTGGTGGCGAAGCCCTTAGTTTTTGCCATCAAGTGGTCAAGTTGGAAATGGCAACCAGCACGGCTGCTAGCTGCGTTTAAAGTAGCTACAGCATGAAGATATGGATTATTTAATTCTGTAACCAGTCTGGTTTGTAAAGGAAGATGCAGAGGACACAGATCAGGCCAAGAGAACTAGCCACACAAGTCACTGTGGTTAGACACAAGGATCCAGTCTACCACCACCATCAGTAGACCAGAACTGATCCCCCTGCTACCACATCAACTCCACATACTCCACCCAAACCAACCAACTTTCCTTCTGTGGGCCATTCTGAACTTAACGTAGTCACCCAGATTGTTAATGTTTTATTTCTCGTCTCTCTGTGACCACAGTCATCACAGCAGTGGATGTGTGTGTTACAGAGACAAACACAGTCTTACTAAATGACCCCCCTGATAAAGTCTTGGTCCCCCCCCCATGTATAAAAGTCTAATTCCACTACTGATACAGATGCACTATACAAAACGTATGTCCCTCTTCCAGCTTCACAGGACTCAACTCTGTAATCAGTAAATTAATTGATGGACAATCAGAACCAGGATCAATGTCAGAAACCCAGTATCGGTCCGGTGTGTGTGTGTGTGTTGTCAGAGTTTTAGAAACAGAAAGTAAAGACTTTTAATACGTTTTGAAGGTAACAGATGAGACGCCTGGAATAAAATGCACGCACACACTCACTCTCAGTGCCTCTCACATCCTGTCTGAGGTTGTGAGTACGACGCCGGGCCTGCAGAAGGTCAATCTTGTCTATTGATGTCCCTGCTAATCATTTCCTGTCATGTGACATTATTTAGTCTGCTGATTGGTCACTTCTGGAATCACCTGAGTGTGACCTTTGACTCAGACTCACCCCTCCCCCACTGGTGACTGTACTTCAGGGGCGGGGCTGGGGGTGGAGCTTCTCCACAGCTCACACCTGGAATGTAACCATCAACCTTTGTTGTTGTTTAGTTGTATTTTCACCTTTTTGTTAAATCCAGAGTTTTGATCTGGAGAGAAGTTTAGCTGGATTTTGATTTGTTTGTGTTTTTTGTTTGCTGTACGGAAGCCTGTTGGTGCCAGAAACAGAACCATTATTAATAAATTGGAGGGGTGGATCCACCGAGTCTGCCCTCCTGCAGCGCCCCCTGGTGGAGTGGAGGAACTGCAGCTTTGTTTTTGGCACTTCAGAGCTCCCGTACCACTCCGTTCTTCTTTGATGTCGCAGATCGAATGTTGACTTGCTGCCTCCTCACAGCTCCGATTGTGGCTCACCGATCACCCATGATTGATCCTCTATTGATCGATCTGACACTTGCTCTGGTTCTGCTCCTGAGACTTTGTCACTTTGTGCTTCTCAGTCGTGTTTTCACAGAAATTCGTGGAGTCCGGATCAGTGGCCAAGTATTGATCATTGGGCCAAGTCCTGATCAGCCTTGAACTCCATGATCTAGCTGAAAGTATTGATTAATCATCACTGAATGTTTAGATTAAAGCTGCAATGAATGATTTCATTATTGATTGTTTTGTTTTTGGACTAATTGAGCATTGGTCGCTTGTTCAGTCATCTCAGTTTTGTCCAGAAACCAATGTTTCATTTTGGTCAACTCAAAAACTAATGAAAGTATTTCACATTTGTTTAATATGGAATTACTGACTAATTAATTAACAAGATGGTTGGAGCTCATCCATCAAAAAGTTTAATCAGCTGAGTCATTTCAGTTTTTTTAAAGCTGAGACAAGATCATATTATTTATAATCTTCTTAACTTCAGATTACCGAAGCTTCATCCAGAACAGACCCAGTCCTTCTCTGCAGGTTCTGTCAGTCAGAGCTGGAAATGGGTTTTGAAACAGCTACTTGTGAATCTCTCTGAGCTTTTTGTGAACAGAGCTAACATGCATGGTGGGGCACAGGAAACGAGCTTTTCACACTTAAATAAACCAGCTGGACTGTTTCATCACATCAGTCTTCCTCAGTCGGGCTTAACGCACGTTTGCTGCAGATAAAACCACAGAATGACCGTTTTAACTGCTTCAACGTCTCAATTTCTCAACAGCTTAGCCCCACACAGACTCTGACACTTAAACGCACCACTCCTCCTCCACCTTCCTCCTCCTCCTCATCAGATGTTAAATTATTCACCTTTTTCCATCTCACTGATACTGTAGCATCTGTGAGTTTGTTTGATTTTGTTTGTGTTTTTGGAGACCAGTATTTGTCCTACCATATAAGGACATGTATGGACATTGTGTCCAGTCCTTACTGAGCTGGCTGTTAGAACCAGATCCTGGTTCAGACTCTGAAAGACTCCTCACAAAAAGACAAAGACCAGAACATTTAATATTTCATTTCAGTCATCAGATGTTCGGAAAGTGTGTGTGTGTGTGTGTGAGAGAGAGAGAGAGAGACAGACAGACACAGAGACGTGCAGTTGGTATAAATAGACTTTACATCCGGACTCTTGCATCTTTAATGGTTCTTCTTGAGTTTAATCTGAGACGCTGAGGTCACCTCCCCCTCCCTCTATTCTTCATGTCGTTTCCTTTTCTCTTCTAAATCATTTGTATTCTGCCTCCTCCTCATCCTCCTCTTCATCTGAGCTAACACACTGATTGTCATTAACGGGTTCAGTTCAGATGTTCAGCTATTAAAACTTATAAATATAAACAGGACATAGACGAACATGAGGTCCAGCGTTTGTGTCCCAACATGCATCACTGCTGTTTCCGGTCTGATCCGGTCTCAATCTGCAGGTGGCGCTGTGACAAGCTGGTGAAGCTTTAGAAAAGCCCCCCCCCCATCTTAAAGCTTCTTGTATGTGTATTAATGCTGTTATGTGATCACTGTTGTCATGGAAACCTACAGTCATTACAGTGTTCAGGTTTCTCTTCTCTGACGACGTGAAGTGTTTATGGACCTCCATGCACACCTGAAGACTAGACCTCACCGGGGAAATGTTTTTCATCCAGCTGGATGTTTCCATGTGACATCCAGGTGATTGTAGCCCCGCCCCCTCCTTCACACTTCACCCGCAGGTGCTGTCTCTGAGACCTCTCACCTGGGCCCAGGTGTTTCAGGACTGAACTTTCCTCGTGGCGGCGGGTTTTTTTCTTTCACTTCCTGTTGGGGAGAAATCTCTGACTGTTAGAACTCTGATGACTTTATTTTCTCAGTTTGTAAACAATGTATATTTTAAAACAAATAAAATATTTTAACTGTAGCACCGCTTCGCCTTTTATTGCCCTCAGGAAGTCCCCGGTCCCAGTGCATGATGGGATACGCTCCTGCACCTGACCCGGTAACATGTTCTGCAGGTTGTTTGGCTCGATGAAACACATGACTGAGTCCTTCAGGTTCTGTCCATCACCCGTTATTCCCCCTGCACATCTCCGTCAACCCTCTATGACATGTGTTATTATACGTGCGTGAGGGAAAAGTCTTTTTCTTTATCATTTTTTTCATAAACATGTAAAATAACGTCATATAATAAAATAATAATGGAATAAAATGAATTTCATTTAAATATGTCTGCTCTCTGCTGCCACCTGCTGGAGGTCTGAGGACCTGATCTGAACCTGGACCAGGATCATCCAGGAACCATGAATACAGAGAAACTGGATTAATAATGAGGCTCTCTGATCAGAGCTGTGAAATGAAGCCACTGCTGCGTTCAAGTGCTGCAGGAGATTTTGAATATATGCATGTAGCACCCATGTTGCTGTTAGAGAAATAGCTACCTACGGGACCAGTACTAGGCTCGGAAGGAGGGCTAGCAGAACTAAGTCAAAACCAGTCAAGACTTAGTTATTTAAGTCAGCAATTTTTAGTGAACATAAACACAAAATAAATACACATAAACGTTGACACTGTGCTGACGTCAGCACCTTAACACCTTGTTTTACGTGCGGTAAGATCAACCTGCTTTGTTGGTCAAATTGTTTTAATTCCAAATTAATCTTTAAGACCAGTCTTTTCCCCCTGGGTGTGGCCGGGACCTGGCGGGGCCGGCGGCTGCCGATCTTGGCCTACTGACCATAGGGGGCTCTTGCTGGGACTCTCCTCTGCCGCACTTCGGTGCAAGTGTATCCATCTGCGGCCTGCAAGAAAGAGGCGTGCCGTATAGTAGGCGTGTCGAGCAGTGACATCACTACTCGACACGCCCACAACATGGCGTATAGTAGGCGTGTCGACCAGTGACGTCAGTAATCGACACGCCCACTA
>JBAFSZ010016521.1:0-10588 GCA_036919955.1 Melanotaenia pygmaea
TCGCTCTCAAAACTGAAGTCTTTGCTATCGTTTCAAGATTTTGCTATCGATGTGAAACTTGTGTCATGGGCGGGTCCTTGTCACTATTGGTCAATCTCAACAAAACTGACAGCTGGGTGGCGATCGTTTCTGCATACTTGTTACGCCTTTCTCATTAATATTCATGACTAACTGCTGCTGTTCCTGCGCTGTGATCCACCACTGATTCACTGGGCTCAAACCAGCAACATTCTTGCTGTGAGGCTGATAATAATGATTAAAGACTAATGACTGCAACAATATTTCCCTTTAGCAATTAATAATGGGATAAAATGGTAAATGAGCCACTTAGTTATGCTGCATGTTGGACTGACTGATGTTTTTACCAAGGACTGGGAGGTCCTGATGCATATATGCAAAATCCACCTTTCTCATCTCTGTAGGTCAATTGTGTCTGGTAACCTGTGTAACAACACAAACAACAAAAGGCAGGGAGGATAAGACAGTTTACAAAGGATTAAGACACCTCTGCAGTCAACATCATGTCATCTGTAGAAATATATAGTAAAGAATAATATGGAGGAGTTTTATGCCTATGGATTACAGTGGAGAGAGATAACAAATAAAGGGAAGATAGAGAGAGAAGGAGGAATGACATGTAGAAAACATGATTGAGAACATTTAAAGACTATGAGGGTGACCCTTATCTAGCTTTGTAATTATGTGTATTTTAAAGAAGCCCAGCTTATTTTATTTTACATTTGACAAGGTGAATTTTTACTTTTAATTTGTTCTAAAACTGAAACTTGCCAATGGTCAGGTTGTAGGATCCCTTTGACTTGATTTCTGGTGTCAGCTGGTGTGTGTCTTGCAGGTAATGGAGGACATAGGTGTCCATCGCCATGAGAGCTATGTTCTGGTTCCCATTTCTATACTGAATCTGAAGAAGTTGACCCAGCTTATGGGGGCCTGGCGCAAATGTGTCACCTGTATTAAATAAAAAAACAGACTCTCTCAAACTTTTCAAATATAGGTCAAATATACTTTTTAAATATATTAAAATAAAATGTTTTTACTAAGATAAATGTGTTTTTTTTTTACAGCTTGAAAGTGTCATGGACGAAATGATCAAAATGAATTCATTAGTTTACCTGCGACTGAGACTTCAGCATGGACAGATCCATGAATCACATTTAGCGGGATTTGTGCATCTACTTTCTTTGTCAAATGATTTCCTGTGTGCAGACCAAAAAAATTCAATCACAGAAACTAAAGCAGAGTTAGAGTTTAAAAGTTCTTAAACAAAGATATCATGAAGGACAACAACAATTATTAACACAATCACAGGCCATGAGGAAGTCTAAAGCACTCGTTTTGACAGATAAAATGTGATAAAATATACTGAAGCAAAACACTTAAAAAATAATAAACTAACTAAAGCAACACACCTATTTAAAATGTTTTAAAATTGCTTCTATTCTATAACAGCTATGATTTAGGTCTCCTACATCAAACACTAGACAGGCCATGCTGAACATAAACATACTGACCTTTGGGACAGAGCAGCCAGTTGTATGTCTTTATTATCTCAGTTCCTCTTGCCTTTGGGGGAGTTGTTAGAAATAATGTTAAAAGTTAGAGACAGTATCATGTTTTTCAGAGGAAATTATTTCAAAGCAATGAAAACACCATCAGTGGGTTGGTGTGGATGTAAAGCTGGTAAGATGAACACTAACAGGTTCAATAGTGCAGGAAGACTGTCCTCTTCCAAATGTGCCCATGTGGTGTGTGCACGCCCAAAGAGGATTTGACCTCTAGTGGTTGTGAGAGCAACTGCATGGAAAAGGTAAAAATGGCACCAGTGACGGTGAAGGTTGCATCGTATGTATTTTCAGCTCAAACCATGATGGCTTTCTTGGATGTTTTTGTGTAAACCCAACCATGAAGAGAAAATTTGTTAGTAAAGTGTTGTTTTATTACTCACAAGGCTAAAAACATTTAAACAAGACGATGACGTCTGTTCCCTCACACTGCTTGTAGGATGAAATTATGCGGTGAATTTAAGCATAATAAATGATTGTTATATATATGATTGTTTCAGTTGCAGGACTTGTCAGAGTGGGAGAAAAAAACAGGATGAAGAATACATTTCTAACCCTTGTGACAAAACTGGACTGTGAAAACAAACACTATGGGTGAAATGGTCAATGTCCAGATGCATAAAATCCTTGGTCATCAAACCTGCTCTGGATGGAGATGGGTGCATCTGACATTGAATGGGAATTTCAAGTGTCCAGATTTGGATGTTTTGATGCAGAGGTTGGAATAAGACAAAGAGACTGCTGATTACAAATATGTCTGTCTCATCACTAGCAACTAATATCATAAATCATGTTTTACCTTTGCTGTTTTATGGTAAAAAGTTATATTCCAGCTCTGATAATGTGTTCCCTTGTGACTCTACCTTTGATTGAAATTAATCATGAAGGCCCTGGTAGTTTCCATGGAGATTAAGGAGGTTTTATAGTGAAGTATTCACTCTATAATATACTCATATACTATCTTAGGATTCACTTTTGGATCCTCAAGGCCCAATTATGCTCCTCTATTTATGGTCACATGTCAGCTGAGTCTGCCCCACGATTTACACTGGTATTACTCCGTTTTCTGCGTCAAGCAATGGATGGCTAAGCTCTGTGAAAACATCCCAAATTACGTGCATAATCAATTCAGGAGACAGGTGAAACTGTCCGTCCGTCTGCGTATCCATCTTCTGCATCCCTTATGTCCATTTTAAAAGCCATACATCATTGTCCTCATATTCCATGCATCTTTTACATTACCATGGTTGTTAAGTCAGTTCCTCCAATAGTGGGCAGTGCTAAGGTCAGAGTTCACTCCTGCGATCCAATGTCAGTTTCAGACACTGGTTGACGGCGGTAATGCACTGCTATATAGTTGTTTCCATCCGCCCAACACACCTTAAACATTCACAGCCTTGCTTCAAAAGCTGATATAATTTCTACAGTTGTCCTCGTCTTCATTCTTCTTTTGTTTTTTTTCTTTTTTTTTTCTGATCATCTTCTTTTTCTCTGGTTTGTTTCTTTTGCTGGTCGCATGTCAGCTATTTTGCTCAGCATTGCCCTGGTGATTTCCAGTGTTACTGCTCCATTTTATGTATTAAGCAATGGATGGCAAAGCTCGGTGAAAACGGACCAAATTGTGAGCTCAACCGATGCAGAAGACAGATGAAACTGTCCGTTTATTTGCATATCTGTCTTCTGCGTTGAGCATTAATGGGCCTTCATGGTGTTTCTAAGGGCAGTTTGGGGGATATCCCTCAATTGACCATTGATAGAGGTATCCATCATCAACATTGGCCGATGGCTTCCTGTGAGATTTACCTGAGTAACATCTCTATTAACCCTCTATAGGCCAAAGTCACAAAATTGCGAAAAGCACCAGGCCATATCTCCAGAAAGAGTGCTTAAACATGTTACCATTTTCCACCACTAGATGGCAGACGTGAATCCTCAATGTAACACAATTGGTATGCAAGGGAAGGTGAGGTGAGGGGAAGAGGGGAATCTAAAAAGTTAATGAATATATTATGGTGTCCAACCTGTGATGTCACAACATGAAATTAGATGAGTAATTTTACTGCTATCATAAACTCTGGTTCATATTCAGTGTCTTTTTCTCATTTACAATATGCCTTAAAAACTTTAAAAAACTCTGGCACCTAATGGATTAAAACTCCTGGAAAACTGCTCAGGTTTAGCTACCCTAGCTACTGTTGAATGTTGTACCTGGTGTCCTGTCTAAGTTTATTGTTTTGTAGCTTAAGCAAGCTCAGTAACAATACTATAATTCCTTTCAACATTTAAATATTAAGTAATAATTACCCATAAATATGTGCTTATCTAACACGTGCTCAGAAGTCAATTTTCTCATTCCCTCATATTAGTAATCTGTGGCCATGATTTTTTTCTTTTTTTTTTCTATCGATGATCCTAGCTCGTCTGGTGAAATCGATCACTTTCAAGTAATGTGTTTTCATTTTAGGAGGAGATAACCATCTAAATTTTCTACTGTGTTCCTGTGAATTTACTACTATTAGAATCAACAAATATGTTGATTCTGACACTGCTGTTTTAATCTCACATGTCCCAGCTTTCTTGATTTATTTGAGAGACAAAGGTTTTAAATATAGCGCTTGTAGTTGTGAAGATATAATTAATTTATTTTGGGTATGTTATAACAGAAAGGAGCTAGAAAAAATAGGCCTTGTGATCAAAATGTTAAAGAAACTCTTCATATGATTGGGCTGTCTATGGAGGACATGATTAGGAGAGACACAATAGGAACAAGTCAGATGACAGAAACCAGTGTGGAATTGTGTTTGACCAGTGACTTGCCATTTTGTTTAAAGCACCAACCTTGACTGTGAACAATTGTGTTTCCACGTTGATGTGTCCTTTTTCAGGAACGATCACCTCTTTCTGGCAGCAAAGAGTGTTGGACGAAACAGCCTCAGCAGTCAGAGTCATATTTAAAAGCCCTAAAAAGATCAACACACCTTATTTCATCTCCTCTAAATTCTTCTGACATCAAAACATCTTGCCACCGAGGTGGATCTCACTGAATTAGCAGAGAATAAGAAAAGATGACAGCAGTTGAAAGTCTAACGCTCACCTAAAGCTGTTGGAGTTACATCCCATTTCAAGGTCTTGTATTTCTTGTCACACAGGCAAAATGGAGACTTGTCATCAAAGAGGGGTTTGAGTGTGAAATCTGTGTTTTTGGCTGGAGTCAGTTTGACCTTTTAAAGAGACACACTAGAATATATATTACGTATATATGCCACTGAGCATGTATATATGTTAAAACACATGTTGATTTTGACACTTCTGTATTAATCTCACATGGCAAAGATTATCAACATTGGCTTGAGTGATGGATAAGACTTATTCATCCAGTCTTTAATAAGATCTGACTGAAGTCAGACTTTTGTCCGTTAGACCGACTCATGGCCCAAAGGTGAAAGGGCTGAAGAGGCCGAATAAATCTCATATTAACGGTTAATAGATAAGAACAATTTAAGAGTGGATTTGTGGTTTTCTTTGTCCAAAAAATGCCTAGTCTGATCACAAATGACCAGTTAACCACAATTTTAAAAAATCTTATAGCATCTAAACATTTCTGTGTGGTGTCATCCAGTACCATGATGGAGTTGCTCAGGTGGTTGACGATCGTTGCCTCCATTATGAAGCTCTCCCCCAGGATGATGGAGGGAGGAAGCGTGAGGTGGAGGAAGACCGGCTTGGTGACAATGAGCTGTGACCTGGGAGCCAAACTAAAACCAGAAGGCGAAAAGCAAAAAGCTTCTGTGACCCAGGGGACGGTGGAGTCGGGGACGGTGAGGGACATGTGATTTGTCCCAGAGTCTCTGCAGAAACAGAAGTGCACAATATTCTGTCAATAATCTGTAAAACTTTCATTTCTTTAAGAAGACAGGAAGATCATCCATTTTTTTTTTGTTGCAACAGAAGCTCACCCAACTCTCTCCACATTAAATATCCAGCTAGTAAAAGGAAGCATGGAGACTGGCTCCAGGTCAGCATCAGAGCAGGTAGATGGAAGTTGTCCAGGATATGGACGATGTGCCACTTCTGGTACTTTTGTCTCTGGCCTCTGTAATTGATCTGTTTCTGATAAAAACAGCAGAAGTATTTGAGAAAAAATAAATGTAGAAAAAAAATATAGGAAAATAAGAACAGACCTAGAAAGTATTTATTTTCGTTCACTTTGAGGCAGGTGGGACTTCGGACGACCAAGTTTGTTATCAACCACACTCCTACATTCTAGATAAGACAAACAAAACCAGAAGTTTTAATACAGTCACAAAAACTATTTAACGTAATGTTAAATATCTTGAATATTGTAATATATACCTTAGCAGCTAAGTAGGCATCTTCTTTGTCTTGATTAAGAAATGGAAATTTATGGAATCCAAATTTCTGCTCTCCTCTCGTTGGTCTTCTATGATGGCTGTATGGCTTCACATACAGACATTCTCCAGGCTCTTCGAGTTCTGGTGGGATAGGGGAAGCTTTTCTGCCATACAGGTAGTCAAAAATCTGAAATAAAGAAATAATAAGTAAACAAAGAGACAAATGACAACTTGTATCAATACATGGATGCAAAGTTTCACATTTTTATATCAGAAAGCACAATGCACAGGCAGCAACCTTAGGGTGACATCAAAGATGATGAAGACATTTATCTCCCCATCTTTTTGCAGCATTTACCTTCTCTGCATCCAGAACCCTCCCAGGCTCCTTGATGAGGACGTTCTGGCTGAAAACGCTGAGACCACACAGAGCGCCTGGATGGGCATTTATCTGCAGTGTGACGTCCTGTCCTGGGACGGCTGAATGGGGTGAAAACGCTACCTTCACCTGAAACATGCACAAACAAAAACACAAAACATGCATTCTAGCAATGAATTAAGTGATTTTAACCAAACATTTGTATGCAAACAACATCATTTGTGCTACCTCTTTATTCTTCTGCCATTAACCCTTGTGCTTCCATTTCTGTTCTCACCTCATCGCTGAAGCATTTCTCCACTGGGAACTCGGTGCTGTGAGCGAGCACCTTGTCACAGTCGAGCACAACAAAAGTCAAAACCTGGATGTGTGGAGCCATTTTTGGAGTCACTTTCATACTGAATGAAAACTGGCCTTGATTAACTGAAACAGCAAACAGAAAAGTCAATCATTTGTTTGAACAATCATCACATTTACATGCCTCCATTAATCTATAAAACTGATCTAATCTTGACCGTGGAGATTTAAATGTTATAGTGAAATTGTAGGATTTCTTCACACACCTTTGTCTTTCAAGTTAATAAATGTAAATCCTTCACTGACAAATTTTCCTCTAGATAAGACCTGGGCAGATAGAAAGAAAATGACAGATTTTAAGTGAAATAGCAGCACAATTTAAAGGGATTTTTGGTCTTTTGTGTTACTTGCAAATACTAGATTTTATAGTTTAATGATGAATTTTGTAATTCATCTACAGTTCAATATTTCTGACTTTACTACTTAACCATAAATGGGTGTAACAGATCTCACAGAGCTGGTAACTGGTGCTGGGTTTACTAAATCAGCAGGAAGTTCATGAAGAAAAAAGCATGATGAAGCAACATTACACTTTTACAATGAAGATTTACCCTTTTAAAACCTGTGGTCCCCCATTTGGGTAACAGATGGTGTCAAAATGTCCAATCTAGAGACCTCTCCTGAACTTCTCTACAAAAACCTTTGCAGTTTTGTTCTGCTTCACTTTATCAGAGGTGACCTTTGCAGGGATAGTGTTCATATATTATTCTATGATCTGATTGAGGTTTGGAGCTACAGCTGCATTTTTCGATGAGATATTGAGATGGATTCTTAAAATGAGAAAATTTCCCGTTTAGGGAAGTCTAAAGCTTTTTTAATCTGTGCTGTGTCATCTTCATTCATTCATTTATTCCTTACCAGTGACACATATACTGATATTTACACATCTTTACAAATCTCCTTTAAATTCAAGATCTTTTTTATTACGGTTTCCTTTGAGACCATAGTTAAATCCAAAGCATTTTCACATTACGCTCCATGTCCTTTATGTAGATAAAGGTGTGGACAGGTATGGTTAGATCCAGATAGTTTAGTTGTTAATTGCTGTATTCACAAGTGAATTTTAAAAAGCTTGAGCTCCTGTTGAGGTAAACTACAATGTCATCCAGTTCATGCAGTGTGCCTTCCCAAAACAGCAAGATGTCATGACTATAGCATTTAGTTTCACCTTTGGGTAGAAAGGGTTGTTTTCAAAATTATATACGACAGCTTCTTCTCATTCACTCACAACTAATCCAGCAACAGAAGGTGCCACTGCTGTTTCCATTGTTGTTCCAGCTTGTTGCAGGTAACACTTGGAATCATATTGAATATAAATGTGGCTCAGAACTAGATGTAATAGTTCCAACAAGAATGTATTTGGAGCACTCTGTGACTGTCTCTATCTATCTCAAAGACAATCACAGAGTCCTCCAAATACAAACAACGCATATCAGAGCATAAAACAGCAATCCGCACAGGTACTATGGATTATGCTATTGCTAAACATTATGCTGAAGCAAACCATGGCTGACCATCTTCACTGAGGTTCGGTTTCGAGAGGGTGGAGACATCAGCAAGAGAAGATGATCTTTTGAAGAAACTGGCCAAAAGAGAGGTGTACTGATATCTACACTAAATACTATGACGCCAAATGGACTTAATGATGATTTCAGTCTTAGATGTTTTGTGGCCTGAGAATGTTAATTTCAGTGTTACATTTCTAACAAATGTAATATGTTACTGGGAGTGGTTTGTTTGGTGTGATTAAGAGGATTGGACAATGACACCTGTATAGCATTTAGCGGTGTTGTATTTATTCTGCGATTGACCTTGTCAGAAATGCAGACGTTCTGATGAAGGCTGTGTGCCGAAATGCATTAGCATGCTTTTATTTGAGATGTGAGCCAAATAAACGACTCAATGTGAGTATTTTGTTCTCTGGATACTGAGATGTGCACCACTTTTTTCATTTTTTGCAATTGTTGGATTTTGGGTTTAGCTCTCCACGAAGTAGAAGCACAACTCCTGTCCAGTTTGACTCATTAAATGCACACAAGCTGGGGTTCAAATTCAGAATTCACACTGACTTTTAGAACCTAAACGACAAATTAAAGCTTCAAAATTATGATTAATCACCAATGAAACTGATTTCACAACACTGGCTTAAAAGCAAACAAACAGGTACTCACTATGTAGTACAAAGGTGCAAAGCTAATGACACTCCTTGATTTTTGTATACTGTACTGGATAGAGAGTTCCTCAATGGTGCCACATCTGAGCGGTCTGTTAATGTTTGTCGCCCTCAGAAAGCCGACCGTCTTAGGACCAGGTCCAAACAGATGCACTCTGATAGTTGCAGGCAAAAAGGAAGGAGTTTTGTCTTCAGGGTGGTCCAACGTTGGTCTGGAGCTTATCTAATTTGTAAATTAGAACAAGAATATAACTTTATTTATGAGTTTGCGCTGGCTGCTGCAAAGGGAAACTGTTTTTAGAAACTTCTGTTTGGTAACATGTTAGATTCTTAAAGCACATTGAGAAAAGAAAAATAGTGGCTCACACAGCAAAGTGTTAAAGCTACATTTTACTTACAGTGAGAACAATATCCTTTTTAAAATCCAATGTGTTGATTGAAAGAAGCTGGAAACCAAGTCTGTTTGTTTGGAGAGCACTCACTAAGACCTCAGACCCCTTCTTTCCCAGAAATAAGTAGAACTGGAAATTAGGGACCAGTTTACCTGTGAAATTAACAGCTTTGACCTGTTGATAAAAGATAGTCACAAAGATTACACATTGATTGTTCATAACTGTTCTGTGTGTTGCAATTAATTTAAAGGGGCCCTATTATGCTATTTAGACTCTCTGCGTTTTCTACAGTGTTTCAGTGTTGAATACTCATTAGACAAGTGAGCGGCACCATTTTTTTAATGTTTGAGTTTTCCAGTGCAGTGGACATGAGACGTTTTCAGTGTCAACATGTCACACAAGAAGGCTGTGAGGGAAAGCTACATTTGTTCAAATTTCCAAAGGAAACAACTGTTAGACAGCAATGGATGGAGTTTGTCTTTGGGAGCCAGCCACAGAGTTGCCCCAACATTTGCATTCGTGACCGCCGCTTCACTGAAGACTGCGGGATGAATACAGGCCGGTACAATAAGGGATTTGCTGAAAGGAGGCTCTGTTCCTACAATCAAGTTTCCAGTCCCGAGCCACAAGCTCAGATAAGTAAAACTGAATTAGTGGTCTGTTTTTTTTTTTATAGTTTGTGTATGAGCAATGTTCAAACTAAAGGAACTATCCCACACACAGGTAACACATGTAATGATGACCAGAAAGTTAGCAATCAACACTGTAAATGGAAATACTACAAATGTAAAAACCAGGCTAAAACAATTCAGCTGGTTAGCCATGTGAAAAAATAGGTGTACATGGAGTGGCTAAAAATACAGCTAATTATAGTGTAACAATGCTTGAAAATGTTAGCAAATAGCATCATTACCTTATCTATTTCTTGGCATCAATTCTGTTGGCATGGTGGTACATTTGCCACATGCACATCTATTAACAGGGGCATGTACAAATATATAAGGCGAGTGAAGGATGGCAAACAACGTTATATCAGACAGAGTTTGGTAAACAGAGTATTTACCAAACAGATATGCCCTGCTTGCTGATTAAGATGCTGCTGTGTTCATGATCAACTACGTTAATAAAGCAGTGACTCTCACAAAACACTGACATTCTTCTGCTAAGCTTTCCTACAAAGCTGGAAGGCTCTCCTCACAGTGTTTGGCCACTCAGATCAGCTTGTCTTTTTCAGACATTTGCCATGAGAAACCAAGACACCAAACAAACGCAAACGTGCAGCAAATCAACAAAAAAGTTCAATTAAACAAGATAATTACTGACATGGAACACTCCCAAGATTGTGGGGAAGTTGC
>JBAFSZ010016522.1:0-10569 GCA_036919955.1 Melanotaenia pygmaea
TGCAATTAAAATTGAGGGGCAGTGACCGCAATGAGCCGGGAGCCGGGCCACCTAAGTGGCCCCGCCCGACATGCACCACATGACATGCCCCCCAGGTGTTGTCTGTGTGTTGTGTTTCTTGTGTTTTGGTGTCTCGGTGCAATTAAAACTAAGAGGCGAGTCGCCACGGGGTGCATCCAAGGAGAAGACTGAAAGACCCCTCCGCTCCACCCCACATGGCTCCATGCCTCCCAGCTCCCTACGTGTGTGAGACAGAGAGAGCGGAAAATAAGAGGGGTCCGGGGATGTACGTCCAGAGGGAAGCAAACTTCCCTCTGGAAGTTAAGCCTCTAGTGGCATTAGGCACCCCGGCTCCCCAGGATGACCCCCAGGGCAAGACAGGCAAGGAGAGGTCGCCCCCCATGACCGGGCCATTCAGGGACCACAGCCATTGAGCTGGTACCGACCCCAGAAGGTACCCACACCCCCACATCCCTAACAGGGAATGAGAGGATGGGGACAGCGGCAGACCCACGGCACACCACGACCCATGGCACACCACCCCCAGGCCCTAACTGGTAAATATTCGGAATAAAAATTAAGTGGTATTCTATATTATACTATTCTTTTTTACACACTATCTTTATATGAAATTGTTCTAATAGAAGTTTAACCCTTTGGTACCAGACCTCCTGTAGGCAGGACATGACAAATAAATATGTATTTTACTCAGTTTCAATTTCAAGTACTTACACATGTTGTGCACCACTGAAAATCTACGATTCCTGTAAATGAAGTATATCATTCCAGGCTAAATTCATAACTGTAGAAGAACGTATCTTTGAAACCATACTGTAGTCTAGTAGCAGATGATAGTGCAGCTAAATCACTCCACAAGGGTCCGGTAACAGCAGTCCAGTACAACAGTTGTTCCACAACAAGTCCATAAAACCAGTTTTAGCCCAAAAAGGCTGGATCTTAAGGGCTTAAATGGTAAAAAATAGTCTTGATTTTTCTGTATCTTAAGTGAAAGTTTAGCTAAAGTTCTTGTTATAACCCTTTGCCATATTCAACACATTAAGACTGTCCTACTGTTTCAAATCCATTTTTCTGTTTGTCATTTACTACTTGTTCTTAAGAAAACTGTAGTGTCTGATCCTCAGCCTTGCATAGGTTTATAATTAGATTTCCTTAGCATTGCATATATTCTGACCAAATTATTACTAAACACCTTCAGCTCTGCTAGTTTGTTTTATGTTAAGATTCTGTAAATTCTAGACTCCATACATGGATAATGTTATATGTCTCCTAAATTCTCATTATTAGTCCAGAAGTAAACTTAGGAATGTCTTGGTGTGTGTTCTATATAAGGAGGGTTGATACAGACGATCAGGTGTATTTTTCACAACTGGCTACGAGTCCTCAGATTATTCCTATCTGTTTCAGATGCCAGACTTTTTGTAATAAACCTTTTTATTATTCATCAAGTTTGTGTCTTGCAGACCTTTTAACCTCCCAACCATCTATTCCACATCATCTGCCTGCATGTAATATTCATTAAAACCAATAAGGAGTTCAAGTTTAATTTGCCCACATTAGCTTGAGTATGAAATAAATGTTGAGCAACTCTTCAAAAGTAGGAACATATTTGTACTCTGATGTGTGAAAAACATTTAAGAAAAGTAATGTGAAATATTTTGAGGAAGTTTATTTATGGCTGAATGATTTATTAAGAAGCAGATCCTTCGGTGGTCACAGCTATATCACATAGTGCAATGATGTAGCATGCTGAGACACTACAAAAGTCTAGTTGTAAAAGAAAAAGGCAGCATAGAAGGATGACTGAGCACTTAACGCTGTTCATACACAGAAAAGTAAGGTGTTGATGATAAAAACAAAACTCAAAAAAAGTTCTCAGTTTCAAAGTTTCCACTTCTATAAAATACTGCCAATTGTTGGCTAATTGTTGCAGTTGGGTCCTTCTGTGTCTTCAGGACGTTAACAGGTGTCGAATGTTGAGCTTGTACACTTAATGCTGCATTGAAATTGAACTGGTATTTGTTGTGTTCCCTCAGTTTTCATCACCTATTGCTGGTGACAGCTTTGACTTGATGTGCACAGTTAACCACAGTGCCTGTTCTTTGTCATGTTAATGTTATCATTAGCAGACTGCGACCACACTGCCTACACGAGAGATTATAAGGTGAACCTGGTGCAGTCTTTGCTTGTTTTCTCTAACTTGTATTCTGTAACTGTGCTGTGACAATATGAGGTTCACAGCTTAATGAGTACTTCCAACCTTGCAGGCAAGCCCTCATTTCGATACGATCTTATTCTTATAGTCATCTTAAATTATTTCCCCACGATCAGGGCCAATAGATCAATTTAAAAATGTATAGTTTTACTTTTTGCCAGGGTGCTTTCAAACCTAATGGTAGCTAATGCTACACAATGTTGATTTTATTTATTTATTTTTTTGTCATTATTCATTGTAGACTATACTTTACTGACCATGACCTTTGATTATCATGGTAAGTTCCATTTGGTGAGGAAGTAAGGTTGGAGACTGGAGATGTGATGGCTGGAGGAGGTAGGCTGACTGAGAGGGCAGATGGAGGTGAATGGAGGGGATACTATAGTATGTTTGGATCGGGGGTGGGTAGGGGGCAGGAGGGTGTGGGTATATGTGGGTTGTGGAGAGTTTTGGGGGTGGGTCAGGGGAAGGAGGGCAGAGTGGTTGATGGTGCCCAGGTCACTGGGGTGTGCAGCTGGAACATTGGGCTGAGTCCTGCCCATGTCTCATCTGGGGAGTCTGGTCCCCCTGGGCACCTGCCTCTTTTTTTAAAGGGGGTGGGGACTGAAAAAAAAGGATTGGAATTAGAATAATAACGTAAGGATCAGGTGTGTTGGTGTCTTTTTGAAGTATTGGTAAGAACATTTCTGGAGTCAAATTGAAGTTTGCATACTAATGGATGCAAATTTATTCCAGGTTTCACTCACATCAAACACCCAGAAATGTGACATGAAGGTAGGTGGACATGTATGACGCTGTGTATAAGGCTGTCTGCGTGAGCGGTCTAAAAAGAGGAAAGAAAATAATGCAGTACTTCATAAATGAAGTATAAATCATACAAATGAAGCAAACCCCTTGCAAATGCTTACATGTATTCATAATAAAGTAAACTAGCATTTAGCCTGAAAAAGTGTGTCCTAAAGGCATTAGCAGAACTCTTGTTGGCTTATACTGGTCAACTAAAGTCCAATGGCTAGGTTAGCATAGCTAAATTCAAACATGATAAACAACGTCTGCTTGACAAAAGACAGACTACTTTGTATCTATTGGTAACTATAACTCTGAGCAAACTAAAATAACATGTGGAGTTCCCCAAGGCTCCATCCTGGGGCCACTGCTGTTCAACATCTACATGCTGCCCCTCACTCAAATTATGTAAAACAACTAAATATGGTACCACAGTAATGCTGATGACACATTAATCTGCATAACCATCTCACCAGGAGAATACAGTTCGATCGAAACTCTGATCAACTGCATCGATCAAATTAAAGATGTGCCAGAACTTCCTTCAGTTAAATGAAGACAAAACTGAAATTATAGTTTTTTGAGCCAAGGAAGAAAAATTAATGTCAGTTCTCAGTCTCAGACAGCTAATTTCAAATCTAACAACCAAGCAAGAAATCAGGGTGTAGTCATGGACTCAGGCCTGAATTTTAGCAGTTACTATATTAAGAAAGCTATGAAGTCAGCCTATTATCACTTAAAGAACACACTGAGGATTAAAGGACTGATGACTCAGCAGGATTTAGAAAAACTTGTCCATGCATTTATCTTTAGTAGAATGGACTACTGTAATGCTGTCCTCACAGGTCTCCCTAAAAAGTCCATCAGACAACTTCAGTTAGTCCAGAACGCTGCTGCTCCAGGCCTCACTAAGACTAAGACCTAGATGGCTGATGCCCATCTGTGCCCCATGGCCATGGGGGACTTTGGCTAGGAGTCTCCTCTACTGCCTTCTCGGTGAGTGCAGGGTTGTCTTCATGGTGGTGGTGGTGGATTGTGATTTGTCCAGGAATGCAGCTGATCTCTGGGCCACCCTAGTCTGTCTCAGTAAAGGCGTAGTCGCATTTGCACAGTCACACTTATATGTGATCACTCCTCATTCCTCATATTCTGCATGCTGACACAGTCATGAGTTCTCCAGAGGTTCATACACAGATAGCTACTTTTTTATAGGTTTTTGAGGGTTTCTGGTTCTTTGGTAATTTCTGTGATAGATTTTTTTTCTACAGCTTTTCAAGTCTTATGATTGTCTTATGATGATTTGTTTTGCTGTAAAGGCCCCAGAAAATGATCTGTTGTGTTTACAGATGTAGCAGTTTGGTGTTAGTTTGGATTGAAGAGTAATGCCTTCTATCTGCTGTATCTTTGTCTCCTCTTTCTTTCCTCTATTCACCTTTTAATTGCTGGACAGGACAAGTTAAAAAAGAAAAATAATAGAAAGATGTAGAACATTTATTGGTCAAAGCTAGATGTCATAGTGAAATGATTCCACATGATGAGACACTGGTGCTGCTACAAAAGTGTGGTTGTATAAGAAAAAGGCAGCATAGCGGGATGACTGAGCACTTCCCACTGTTGATATGCAGAAAAGCAGGGTGTTGATGATAAAACCACAACTCAAAATAAGTTCTCAGTTTCAAAGTTTCCACTTCTTCAAAAACCTGACAAGTGTTGGCGAATTGTTCCAGTTGGGTCCTTATCTGTCCTCGGGGCATTAACAGATGTCAAATTTTGAGCTTGTAGACTCAATGCCACATCGCAATTGAGCTGGTCTTCGTAGTGCTTCTCTAATTTTTATCACCTATTGCTGGTGGCAGCTTTGACTTGGTGTGAGCAGTAAGCCACAGTGCGTCGTTTTTCTTAGGGTGCATTCCCACCTAATGGCAGATATTGCAACATAATGTTAATTTTCAAAATCTTGCATTGGGAAAATGATGAATAACACGTAGAAGTGTAGCAAGCCTTTGTTAAACTCCTTTGATCGTTCATCTTGTGTGATTTAACTACTTTATGTGAAGCCAAAATATTTAAGACATCACTTTGTTCGAATCTCTGGCAAAATGAGACCTTGATTAAAACCACGTTTTTTTGTCATTGACCTTATTAAACAGACTCTAACTAACTAAACAGTAACTATTCATAAATATGTCCAAAAAATGAGTAAACTGTAATGACTTAAACTGTTGTCCCAGTAATAAATTTATACAGAGGTATATAATTAATGTTGAGTGCTGCTACAGCTGCAGGTCTTTAGCAGAGTTTTAATAGACACAAAATAAAACATTCAGACTCAGACCAGCTCATTATAATGATTTTTAATTTTGACAAGAAGAAACAGTTTTGTCTGCAAAGGAAAGTTTAGCTAAAAATCATCATTTTCATAACTTAGTCTGCTCTTATTTAAAGGCTAAATAATTTGGATTTTTTTCTGTAAAATTAATTTAAAATGTTCTCATTTGTTACAAGGGATAAAAGGAAGTCTTTTTTTTTTTTTTTTTAACTTTACCCTGATCTGTCCAGCATCTTAACATACAGAACGGTGGTCTGTGTGCCAATCTTATTTTATTTAGTTTTTATATGTCAGTACCGAAACTGACAGAGGAAGAGTAAAGAAAGAAAGGGGGTGTAGGATTAAAATGTGTAAATAACAGCTGTCTAGGCTGCCTAAAACACACCACAAAAAAAAATAATAATAATAATAATAAAAACAATATAAAGTATATAAATATATAATATAAAAAGCAGATAAACGTACACAAACATCAGCAATGTTTGACCGTGCGTGTGTGGCCCTGCAACAAGGAAGGTGTGCTTACAAGAGGGCCATGATCACGTCGTTGAAGCATCAGCGGGGGACAGGACAGGGGGAGGCTGAGGCCTCAAAGGCCCAGCAGATCAACAGAGCACCAAGCCCAGGACGGCCAAAGCAGACAAACAAGACAATTTTATTTATGCCCTGAACTGAACAACTTTGATTAGATTTGCTAGCATACAGCTATTCTTCTTGGTTTGTACTTTGAGTTCCATAAATTGTTCATCGAATTTCTGCGTGAAATAGCTTCTAGAATAGCAGAATTAGAAACTTCATCCTCTTGTTCCACAGCTTTACTTTTCTTGCATGTTGGAATATTACTTGGAGTAGTGGGTGTCCTTTCTTTCCTTTTGCTAGCCGTATTCATTTCCAACGCGTAGTCACGTTTGCTAGCATATGCTTCGCTGCCCGCCGTAGTATTTGCCTCCATTTTTCCACTGTTTCCAACACCTACTTTCAATTTTGTGGTTTTGTTCAACTCTGTATTCAATCCAGCTTGCAGAGTGTTGTAAATCATGTTGGTTTTAAATCAGGGACAAAATTAAGCGCTGCTATTGTCCAGAGCAACCGCTCAACACGCCATCTCCCCAAGAGGTAAGCATTGGAAATTTGCTTAAATTAACCACAAACTTTATCTTGATATACAAAAATTTTTGTCTAATTTATTTAATCTCAGATTGCTCAAATCACCCCTATGATGAGGAGAAAACAAGGACCAAGGTTTCCCTTTCCCGGGGCCCCCCTTTGGAGCCAGGCCTGGAGGTGGGGCATGGAGGCGAGCGCGTGGTGGCCGGGCCTTTCCCCATGGGGCCCAGTTGGGCTCAGCCCGAAAGGCTGACATGGGCCTACGCTCCCGTGGACTCACCATCTGCAGGAGGGGCCATAGGGGTGCAGTGTGAGCTGGGCAGATGCCAGAGGCGGGGACCCTGGCGGTCTGATCCTCAGCTGCAAAAGCTAGCTCTAGGGACGTGGAATGTCACCTCACTGGCGGGGAAGGAGCCTGAACTAGTGCAAGGTTGAACAGTTCCAGCTTTATATAGTTGGAATCACCTCGATGCACGGCTTGGGTTCTGGAACCACTGTCCTCTCGAGGGGCCTGACCCTCTTCCATTCTGGAGTTGCTCTTGGTGAGAGGCGCCAAGCAGGTGTGGGCATGCTCATTGCCTGTACGTTGGGGCTTCAACCATGTCCCGGGCAAGGCGGGGGACATTGAGTCCGAATCGGCTGTGCTCCCTGTCTCTATTGTTGAAGCCGCCAGCCACAGCTGTGTGAGTAAGGTCGTCGGTACCCGTCGTGGCGTAATGCCCAAATTCATTAGTGGACACCGGCAGTAAGGGATGCCGTCAAGCTGAAGAAGGATTCCTACCGGGCCTTTGTGGCCTGTGGGACTCCAGGCAGGTATCGGCGGGCTAAGCCAAATGTGGCTTCAGCGGCCGCGGAGAATAACTTCCGGATGGCTTTCAGAAGATTTTGGTCCACCATCCAGCGGCTCAGGAGGGAAAAGCAGTGCTCCATCAACACTGTGTACAGTGGGGATGGGGGACTGCTGACCTCAACTCGGGAGATTGTGAGGCAGTGGAGGGAATACTTCGAAGACCTTCTTAATCCCACCTATGTGCTCAATCCCATGTGTTTTGTGGATTTGGAGAAGGCATTTGACCGTGTTCCTGCCATTGTTTTAGTGTCATTTATCATTTTATGAGGTTATCTGAGAAATTCATTACAAGGCAATCCTGGTTGCCATGGTTGTTCGGCTCTCCTTGGCACCAGTATTTAAACAAGAAACGTGAGTCATCAGCCCAAAGCCATTTCCCCTCCTAACCTCTTCCATGTAATGTTAACCCTGAGTAATGTGACATAAATCTAGCTGATGTAAATACTTTCTTTAAATAAGATATTTTTTCTCTCTCTTTTAAACAAACCTTATTTCTACATTCTTTTATTTTTGCAAAGTCTTTTATGAGAGAATAAAGTGAATAAAACCATAGAGGTAAGTAAATGTATAAAACATGTTGATGTGTTACCTCAGCAGCAGACCAGTTCAAAGGTCTTGGAGCAAAATGAAAATCCAGAAGATCAAAGCAATCCTCTCTTTTCAATGTCATTCACTACTGAAAGAAAAAAAAAATCTGTTTTTTTTATTTACATCAGAAAAAAAAATCATGACAAAGTGGAAATGATTTCACATAAAAGAGGCAAAACAGCTACGGACCTTCAACTTCTGTCTGTTTTGCAGCATCTGGAGGAGAAGTTCTTTAAAATGTTACTTGGTTTGATTTAGTTTATTTAATCATTGTATTTACACCACAGTATAATTATTTTATGTTAGTTTATACAAGTCTCATATCAGGCAAAAGCTTAATTTATTCTTTAATAATCATGCTTTACCACCTTTTAGTAAATGTGAATACTGTATATCCATTTCAGATACAGTAGGAAAACATGTTTGCTGCAAATTTGGTCCTGACTTATGGCGTTGCCCAATTACTTTTTATGTGCTTTACCAGGCAGATGCTTGAGATCAAATTATCTCTTTTACAAGTACAGCCTGGCCAACATGGCAGCAGTGACACAAACGAGAGGAAACATCTGAATGTGGCTACCAAAACTCAGCCACATCACCACCGCTGGTTCCTATCGTCACTCAGGAAATCCAAGATTTAAAGTCAGAAAGCAGAAGTTTGGATGGATGTACTCACCAGCAGCTCTGGTCAGGACCATCACGGCAACAAGAAGCAGAGTCAGAGTCATGATGATTCTTTTCTTCCTGTCTGTGTAAAAATTGGTATCTCACAATCTATGTATTGCAAAATTTATGGCTTTCTTTCATTCTTGTCGGACTGGTTTAAGTGCACACTCTCTGAGCCTACCAAAATCTGATATCTTGGAGAAATCTAATATTTCTAATATCGATTCTGTTGCATCAACGTGCAGTCCTAAATGCAATATTTGAAAATCCCTTTGTCTACATTAAGAGATTTATTTCGTAGTACTACAAGTACTACATTTAACAGAATTTAATTTCAGAACCTCTGGTGTTTGTTGAACATGGTGGTACCTGTGTTTTTACGTGGGAGCAAAATAAACTGTGTTTATAAAAGTGTTTTACTTTGTTGAAAGCATTGCAGCTTTTTCCATATGGACTAATGTAAAACAACTAAATAAATAAGACACATGGGTATGCATGCACAGACATCAAACAATCAGACCTTTTTATGTAACACTTCATTTAACACTAACACTAAGTGCTTCATAGAAACCAAAAATCTCTAACACACACACACACAAAGAGAGAGAGAGAGAGAGAGAGAGAGAGAGAGATGAACAAACAGAAATTATCTGTTTTAAACCCACAGTATTAAAGTGAACTAAGGACGAGTTTTAAGTGAGGAAAAACTAGAGATTCGGTCAATAAGAAAAGAAGCTTCAGCACCACGGAGAGCGAACCAAGAAAGCAAAAACATTAGGCTACATGGTCACTAATAATAAAACAACACAAATTCAAAGCAGCTCAGCACCACGGATAGCTACCACATCATTTTGACACCCACTTTACCTATTTCAATCTAAAAAGATATGAGAGAAGGAGGCAAAACATAACAGTGAAGCACAGTGGTTAAAAGAACAAAAAGTGGACCACAGCGCTCTCCCTGGACAAAGTCCAGCAACCATCATGGTGGCAGACATCCAACAAAGACTCGCAGGTATGAAGAACTGGACATGATCCACAACTACTGTTTAAATGCTAACTTCACTCCATGAGTGCCTAGCACCAAAAATGAACCAACTGTTGAGGGATGGGACCCACGCTGAATGGCTGACCAAGGGACAAACAGCCCTGATACTGTAAGATCGCCAGAAGGGAACAGTCCTATCAAACTACTGGCCAATAACCTGTCTCTCCACAACCTGAAAGCTCCTGTCAGGCATCACAGCAGCTGACATACGTGGGCACATGGATCAATACATGACAGAGACACAGAAAGCCAATCGGAAAGGTTCTAGAGAAACAAAACACCAGCTGCTGGTTGATAGAATTACTGCCCAAGACTACAAAACAAACACATTTTTTTTATTATTCATAATTAACATATTAAAGTAGGGCTGGGCATGTTAACGTGTTAATCGCATAATTTTGTTGATTAATTAATGGCGTTAATTTTTTTTAATCGCGCGTTTTTTTTTTTTGTTTTTTTTTTGGCTGGCCACTGGCTTTGATCACAGAAACCATAGTCCCTGTCTCCCTTCCCTGCTGCAGCAGCGAGTCTGATGTTTACAAAAATAAATGCAAATGTTATGAGACCTTTTCAAAAAGGCAAGTTAATATATATTTTTAATGAAGAGCCACCATTGATTGTTTGTGAATTTTGAAGAACTACATTTTTAATTCCTTTTTTTTTTTTTTTTTTTTTAAATAAAGAAAACATAAAAGCTTTATAAAAAGAGGACAGTCAGACTTTCTTCTAAGAGATGTAGATATTTGTAGAACATGATTAAAAAAAAAAGCCACGTATTTAGAGACATTGTGTAAGGTCCTGAGAGACACTTGCAGCTCCAGAGTTACAGGTTGGAGAACCCCGATGTTGTGTGTGTAAACCAAAATTTACTGCATTTTCTTTATATAGCCGTAGGCCTTCTTTTAAAGGAAAGAGACATTTTGCATGAAACAATGTGATTAATCGCAACATGTCATGCAATA
>JBAFSZ010016523.1:0-10465 GCA_036919955.1 Melanotaenia pygmaea
CGCAAGGACCACAGGTACCAGCTGTCTACACAACAGCACCCAATTTAATCTGGGATTATAGACATATCACCACAACATTGAACGAATTCGTCATGTTCAAAATGTAATTCTTGTTTTTCCAAACATTTTTTTAATAATTATTAAATGCCCATAATCACTTATTGTTGCTCAGGATGCTCCCAAACATAAATAATATTACTTTTTCAGCTTGCTTATGTTTTGTTTTCATTCTTCTTTGTTTTTTGTCTTTTAGCCAGAAAATGCCAGTATACTTGTATTTTTTGTTTGTTTTTGCTAAAAAAAAAAAAAAAAAAGAAAAAAATTTAAAATATAGATTTTATTCTCTGCTGTAAGATATAAGGTCTTACTCAGACTTCGTTTTGTTTTGTTTTGTGTACATTGTCAAAGCATGACTTCTGTGTCCTAGTTAGTCACACAGCTCTAGTAAGGAGGGGAGAAAATGTTAGTCTGCTGTATTTTTATTTTAAAGCCACTAAGTGCAGAAAAAGTAAAAAGTATTCAAACTTGTTAACTTGTAGAGATCTGGAGTTGAGTTTAACCTCTGCTTGTATTTCAGGGAGTCCCTGGAAGAGGAGGAGCTCAAGGGAGAGAAGGACCTCCAGGACCCAGAGTGAGTCTCGACTGAAACTCTAAACACTAAAAGTACCGAAAATGTAGAAGCAACAAATTTCTCATGTAGATGAATTATCAGCATTACAATCTTATGAAATCTACCACCAATATTCTTAATGTTATCTTTTATTCATTCAGTGGTTCTAGATTTTAGAAGCAACTTTTAAAATTTATTTACTAAAAGACTAAATTTAAAGTAAGTCAAACATAGTAAAGCAATCAAATAACTGAAGAAATGCACAAAGATCTGCATGCAATATGTGCAGAAAAACAACAGAAATAGAAAATGTGTTTCACTCTCCATTTTCAACTTTCAACAGGGTCTTGAAGGGAAAGATGGCCCACCAGGCAGACAGGGCCCCCCAGGACCTATGGTAAGTCACTATGAAATTCTTTGTCATGTGAGAGTTTTTTTTTTTTTTTAAGGAAACGAGGAAACAGAAACCTGGAGGCTGTCATGTTTAGGTTGTGTTTAAAAATAATATATAAATTGTTGTTGGCAAAACTATGCAGGAGGCGGCCATCTTCTGAACAAGACAAAAAAAAATATGGCTGGTTGAGCAGCTGGCTCATATACAGAAGCTACAGCTACTTAATGCAGCTGATCTAGGTTTGAATCCCGGCCCAGGAACCTCTTCTTCCGGCTCTCGACGAAGGCAGACACTTTTCTTCTCCCTTCCTCCTCCCCACTCTGCCCTGCTACTTGTCCTGTCATCTCTGAGTCTCTCTCTGTATTTCTTTCCGAAACTCAAATCTTGAACCATGGATTTGATCAGTTGGTCCCTAAATGCAATCGACCAAATTTATTCGAACCGGAAAACAGGCGTAGGGGAGCCTGCTTGTCCTGGTGGAATGTTTTTGGCTGGATATGTGATGGATTCCTGGGGCGTGTAGAAAGTCCTGTGCCTGTCGATCCTGTCTGTTGAGGACGCTGAAGACATCTATACATTCGGATTCATGATAACTGGGTTTCTGCTGTTTGGAGCGGGCGGTTTCCTGGCATATTGCAAAGTTCGGACACTGTCGGCAGTCACTGGCAAGCTGCCGGATTCTGTGCCGGTGTGTGTCGAGCTATGAACAATCAGACTTTGGCGTTGCATGAGCTAAATTGTAAACTGGATGCTATTCTAGTTCTGGATGGCAAGCTGGTTGCGATTTCTGAGCTTGTACGTAAGGTGGACACCAACTTGGAGAAGTTGTCGGCTCGGCTGGATGGAAATTGACCCACAATTCGGATGATTGGAGAGTTGCCAGTGGGACCACTGATAGACTCAAGGCGGATGAAACAGCTCTGGCCTGAAACCAAAACAAATGCTGTTATCGAATTCAGCTCCCTGTACTGGCCTTGGATGGCTGGTTAAAAAGCTCCCTGGAATTTTATGTTGACGGATGCGCAGTCCCCCCACCCTCCTCAGGGGCTGTTGACTTTTACCTGGATCAGCTCCCAAGGACACCCACAATCATCACATGGTAGAGACTGGAGATGGAGAACTGGGATATAGTTCACTACTCACTTACTGCGCACACACACGCACCACACTCACATACACCACTACAGATGCAACTCCCAGATGATTTACTGCCTTGGTTGTCCCTTTCGCCCCTTCCCTCCACTCCCGGGCGGCGGGTTGACTGGACGTGCTCAGCTGCGTCCGCACTTTGCTGCGATGGGAGACCCCCTCCCCGCCACGTGTTTCTGATGTTGTGAATGTTTGAGTTATGTTCTTTATGTACCGAGGAATGTTTTTTTGTATCTCAATAATGGGCCCTTAGGCCCAGTGTGGAGATGCCTTTTTTTTCCTCTCCAGCCACATCTTATTCCCCTAATGTTATCTTTCTCCTATGTCTAATACAAAGGAGCGCTGTAGAAACGGCTGCTGCCTCAGTATGCCTGATCCCTCAATTAACATAAACAGGAATATTCTCATATAAACAGGTTTTATTGTGTCTGCAGTTTATTAATATCGTTATACTTCATCCATTCAGGGAACTCCAGGAGCTCCAGGTTCTCCAGGAAATGCAGGACCTTCAGGAAAACAGGGGTCACTGGGGCCACCGGTGAGTCAGGAGAAAACACAGTAAAGCTGTCTCTCCTCATTAACCTTTTTATTTGTCTCCCAGACTGTTTTTTATTTTACCTGTTATAGAGGAGACCTCATGTTTCTTATCACCTTTCTAACAACCACTGCTGGAAAAAATGTGAACTCTGTAAATATCCAGGAGCAGGAAGTAGTGTCAGACAGGCTTAACAGAGTCTGTCAGCTGATCACAGAGAGCTCAGGGAGGTGACCAGTCCAGTCTGACGGTTGATGGGCTTGTCTGATGCACGCTTAAGACAGCATTTCAGGCCACTTTGTGAAAAAGAAAAACTCTTTTTTTCTGAGCCTCAGTCTTAAGGCCCATTCATGCGCTACACAGAGGACGGATACTTCTGCATCATTTACGTGCATAATTTAATCAGTTTTCAGAGCTCTCACAGAGCCGTACTATGATGGAGCAAACAGTGTAGTACCACTGGAAACCATGGGGGCAGTGTTGAGCAGTATAGGTGATGTGAGGCCCTGGAAAAAGCAAAGAAGAAGCCATGATGTATTTAAGGGCTGCACAGACCCCCTCCATCACTGTGCTGCCTCCTATATGTCTCTCACTGGGAATGTATATTATCATGATCTCCTCCACCGTCACCGTGTTTACTATTGACTAAAAATGATGTTGAAACTCAGAGGTGAACTCTAAATTCTACACTGCCCTCTGGTGGACGTCCCACCTAACAACCATGCCAACACAAAGGACACTTGGAAGTATGCCAGCAGGACGTACCTGTTTACACATGTAAAGGGGGTATAAATGGTTTTAGACAGTTTAACCATTCTGTACTGCTTAAATAAGATATTTCACTTAGGCTTTCCTTTTTTCAACTGTTTCTCATCCCTGGATCAATATGTTCCCAAGAGAGGAGTTTAAGCCTTTTCAGTCTACGCCCCCCTCCCCATTTTTTTTATACATGTGAGAAAATGAACTAAATATAGGGATATTTAAATGGGACTTGTAGCATTTAATATTTTTAGAATGGTCAAAACTAAACTTAGAAAATAAAGACCTGGACATTCAGAGGTAGAATATGGGGAAATTTAATATCTGTGTCACTTTAAAAACAAAGAAATCTTTGCTCGGCTTATCTTTTAAAAGCTTTGGTTGTTATTTCAATTTAAACTTGTCCTCTCTGTACATTGCTTTGTTTTTTTTTTAGAAACTGAACATTAAAGTGCATCTGATAAACAGACTGCAGTGCAGCTCTGCTTCCATTACTGTATGTGAGACTGCAAGAATTTTATCAACTTTAGTGTAGAAATATTCAAGTTCCATCTGTTTCCAATATTGTTTTCCAGCTTAGCAGATCTTGTGTTTGAGACATTTTCCCTCAGCGTGTGATCAGTCTTTGCTTTTGCATTTTGTCCTGCTTTAGACGAGACTCTGTGGGAGGTGATACGAGCAGCTGATAAATGGCTTTGCGTCACTCTGATAAAACGTTGTGAAGTCTGTAATTCCAGGTCTGACAGCACTTATCAGCTCATTAACACTATTGTCAGTTTCAGGTGTTAATGAGGACCTACCGGAGGAAAATAAACCGTTTATAAGTTTTCAGTAATGGCTGTCTTTATAAAAGGTTGTTAGTTAACAAAGGGAGGTCTTGTCACAACAATCTTTTTACCATCAGTTGTATTTTATATGTTTAGATTCTGCCTGAATGCAGTAGAAATATTTATGTATTTGAACTGCAGATAGTTACTATTGTCATTGTATGTGTTTTACCTTTTTAATGTCTGTTTTTACTTTTTCTTTTTTTTTTTTTTTAATACAAGCTTGGTAAAATATGCCAAAAATCCAACATTGAAATTTGCATTTCCCTCATTACAGAGGGAACAATAAAGTCCTGAAGTTATGGTTAATGTGAAAAGGAAAATCAGAAAGAGAAAGAATTGAAAGTTTTTGAAGGATTTGGGATCTTTGATGTTTATAAAGTGAGGAATGTGTCATGGTAATGAGCTCTGATAAATGTTTTTCTCTTTAAGTTAAATCTGACAATTTTTTTCCTTTTTTCCATCAACTTTTCTTGTGCAGGGTCCTCCTGGAAACAAGGGGGATAAGGGTGAACGGGTGAGTCGCCTCATATTCACCACAATTGCAAACTCAAAAATGATTTAGTACACCTTTTGTGCTACACAGAAATGTTTCCTACATTATTTTTTCCAAATCATAACAGTGACCAACAATTTTCATCATTTGAAACTATAAGGTAGTTATGACTTTACAGCTGAATGAAACAAAACAGAATTGCTGCATCTTTATGTTACACTTTTATACTTGGACATGTAGTCAAAAGTAACAAACATTTTCTAAAGAGGCTCAAGCAGCAATAATTATAACATCTATTGACAGTTAAGTAGTTATTTACTTGATGAAAAACAAGATTCGTGGAGCTTTTATTACTTTAGAGCAAATTTTATCTAAAAACTCGGCATGTAACTATTTTTGTCCTTCTGTTATGTTTTTGTTTTTGCTACAGTAGATAAAAAGAGACAAACCAAACACTCCTCTCAATTTATCCACCACTTTGGGTTTAAAGGTTTTTTTTTTCATACTTGAAGGTGTAAGAGATATTCATCTTCTTTCAGTTGGTAATCTTGAATTTGATGTCACAACATCCTTCTCATGGGATTTTTAATCTGCGTTCAGCATCTTCTCTAAGAAAAAAAATCCATTCATTCATTTGTTTAGCTTAGTTTGTCCGTTTTTTAATGAGGGATCCTGGAAAACCTTCATTCCTCACTCAGAGATTTCATTAAAAGTTCCGAAGTAACACAGAAAAAAACAAAATAATTATTTAAGTGTGCCAATGTAACACAATTAGCAGATCAGAAGTTTTGTCAATGTGCATTTAAATCACCTGCAGCAAAAGGTTGGTTTTTATTCAGAGAGAAAAATTAACATTTTCCTTTTGGGAGAAATATTTGCATTTATGTGCAAATAATTTCTGCATGATAGTGGAAGAAAATAAAACAGCATGTTTGTGTTCACATTATCAGCCATGTAGTAATAATTATAAGCTGCAGAAATCCGATGTTTTTGCAGCATCTTAGGAAAAAATACACACAACATTTCATAAAATAAGAATCCCACATGACAATAAATAAACAGTTCTTTGGATTTTTAGGGTGACCTTCAGTCCACAGCATCGGTTCAGGCCATCGCCAGGCAGGTTTGTGAGCAGCTGATCCAAAGTGAGTAACAACAATTTCTGTGTATCTTTAACTATGATCCACTGTTACAAACCCTGAAACGCCAGGGGTAGATAGGGTCAGTAACAAAGCAGGCCGGATTTAACCTAAATGGTATAAAGTATAATATTTATTCACAATAAATAAAAACAAATCACCTCCAACGGGTTCAGTTTTAACAAACAAAAGGCGTATATATACCCTGTCCAGCAATGATTAAATAAAGTAAAGAAAGCTATAACAAAAAGTGTTTCTTAAGCCAAAACTAGCTTTACAAAATACCAAATTACCACACTCAAAACGTCTCTAAATGAAAATTTATACCACTCTGGTAATAATAACAAAAAGCGTCTCCAACTGAGAGTTTCTTTAAACAGAGCACACAACTAGCTTCTCGTAACCGAGAGCGTCTCTTCACAATTGCCCAAACCTTTCTCAGGGAAGGCTTGTTATGTCTTCACCAACACAACCTCAAGGGGTTATCCACAGCCAATCTCTCAAATACGAGCCCAGCAGGCAAACTGTGCGCACATGGAGCAGAGCCACCCAGAGTGGTTGTAGTCCTCCTCATTTAAAGGCCAGGTGCTCTGCTGATTGGTTCTAACTTGTGGCGAGGGGACTGAAGGCGACCAATCACAGTGGAAGGGGAGGAAGGTTCCACGTTGGTCCTGCAGCCAATCCTCAAGTTGCTCCAGAACAGTGGAGTCAAGATAAACGGCTCCAGGCTGAAAGGCCTGGCAACGTAACACTCCCACCTGTAAAATTCTGCTTCCACTCTGTCTCTTTATAGTTCTTCTGGTTAACAAATCACATAAATTTACAGCATTTTTACATACGAGAAAGAGCATCCGCAAACCGGTTGTCCACACCCTGTTTATGGTGTATTTCCAGATGGCATTTTTGTAATATCAATGCCCATCGCATTAACCTGTGGTTCTGGTTGTACATACGTTCTAGAAAGGTTAATGGATTGTGGTCTGTGTACACCTTAGTGGACACAGAAGACAATCCCACATACACAATGAAGTGCTGAAGAGCCAATACCAGTGACAGTGTCTCCTTCTCGATAGTTGAGTAATGCTACTGATGCTAGCTGGACTTCCTAGAAAAGTAACATATGGGGTGATCAATCCCATCATCATCAGACTGCAGGAGCACGGCGCCCGCCCCCACAGCATTCCCATCAATTTCCAGCTTAAAAGGTTTTGTTAGATTCGGTGCAGCTAACACAGGAACATGTATCAGGAGAGCTTTAGCGCTATCAAAAGCATGCTGCCACTCATGAGTCTATTTAAATTCTTGTTTTGGACTCAGTAAGGACATCAGTGGTGTATCATCCGTAGCAAAGTTGAGACAGAAATTGCGATAATATCCTGTCATTCCCAAGAATTTGCGCAGCTCTTTTCTGGTTTCCAGAACCGTGAACTGAGGGATCGCATGAATCTTGGCATCCAGAGGGCGCATAAGTCCCTGTTCTACCTGTTACTGTGGCCTACCAAACTCACATTTCACTAAGTTAATTGTAAATTATGGGTTGTCCAACCGTGAAAATAAAGCGGAGAAGTGATCCTTCCAGGTGTCTGTGTAAATCCAAACATCATCTAAATAAGCTGTGCAATACGGCAAGCTAGAAAACAGTGTGTTTACCAAACACTGAAACAAAGCAGGTGCATTGCACATACCAAATGCCATTACAGTGTATAGCAAAAAGCGATCGGGTATTACAAAAGCAGAGATGATCGTAAGGGGGACTTGCCAATATCCTTTTAATAAATCCTGTTTAGACACACATAACGTGTGGATCCTACAGTATACACACAATCCTCGATAGGGGGCAGATGATACGCAGCTACTCGAGTCACTGCGTTTACTTTCCAGTAGTCTGTGATCAACCTTGGAGATCCGCCCGGCTTAGTCTCCACCAAACAGGGAGAACTCCAAGGACTATTACTGCTTTTAGCAAAAAATCTGTTTCCTGTTGCATTAACTTTCTCTTACATGGGTTACATCGGTAGAGATGTTGCTTTATGGGTCTATTATTGTCAGCATTTATGTCATGGGTTATGACATTAGCACACGAGAGAACATCTTTAAAAAGATTACGGTGTTTTGTGATCAGAGATAAAAATTCAGATATTCAAATGAAAAATTGTGTCAGACGAGCACCGTTTTATCTCATACGGGCCTGAAAATCGGATGTCTGGACTGGACCGGCAGAGGGGAGTAAGGCTAACATTGTAACATCCACTGAGCTTCAGGATGTTTTTAAGGAGAAGGACTGGGATAAAATCAGCTTGTTATTGGGAATATTGCAGCTGTAAACTTTACATGCCTCACCTCAGAGTCTACGTTCAGTCAATACTGAGCATCATGGAGCTTTGAGGTTCATCCCAACTTCTAGATCACTTACTCATTGTTTTTTCTATAAATATGTTGGATGGTTGTCTTTGGCCATATGAAAGCGAAGACACTAGAATATTCTTATTTACAAGGCGGTTGTGGGTCTGTTTCCTTCGTACCTCTCAACTCTCCTCCAGCTGAAGCATTGAGGACCGTACATGTCACAATTCTTTGATTTTCATCAAGTTGTCAAATACATATGATAGTTTACATTTATTCAGAATTTATAAATACCCGTTATTATTTAATAACAACAAAACATTCTTTGGATCTTTAATCAGATTTTCATCATCTTGATGTTTCATAGCCTTGTAGTATGATCCATTACTTCATGATCACCACCGTCCCCAATGCTTGAACCAGACCTGAAGTGTTAAAGCATCCCTGCACCATCAGGGTGTCCAGGTCTTTATACTTGGTTGTCCCTCATCCAACACACAGCCCAGATTTCATGATTTTAAAGTATGTGTGTTTTATCTTGTTACTTAAAGTGGCCGTCATGTTTGTCTTGATTTTCCTTTAGTCTTCTGATTATGTTCAATTAGAGGTTTGATCCCTTGATCTCCTGTAGAGGGTAGTGGTTCTTTCATTTTGATCCAGACTATGAAATTCCTGCATTTTTCTGGTTTTAGGCCACATGGCACGCTACAACTCCATCCTGAACCACGTTCCCAGTCCTCCGGTGTCCATCCGAACAGTACCTGGACCCCCAGGGGAGCCTGGTCGACAGGGAACCCCAGGACCCCAAGGAGAACAGGGACCACCAGGAAGACCAGGCTTCCCAGGACAGAACGGGCAGAACGGAAACCCAGGAGAAAGAGGTAAATCCATTAAATACACTTTTACAGGAGGAACATGGTCTGTGGTGAACATGGTCACAAAAAGCTGTGAGCTATGTGGGACCAGAAAACCGCCGTGTATCACATCCGCACAGTGGGAAAGAATTAAATTCCCACTCATTGACATTTTAAGCTAGGTACAATGTGTAATCTGGGTGCAGTAGATGAATTCATTTATATGTTCAGGTTCTGGCATCATGCAAATACAGTTCAGGAGCAATTTCTTCTGGGGAAAGAGCTCCCCTTGTTGAAGATTTAAAGCTTTGTAGCTCTGCACACCTTTAAGCTAAATAAGAGAGCCTGAAATTCATAATACCACCTCTTTAAGATGAAAAACTGTTAACTACAGACTTAAAAGTTATTAGGGGATAATAGGTACTTGGAAGAATCTCATGTGTAAGTTTGATTTGTCAGTTATAAGGGAGTGACGTTCACACCCACACCTCAATGTGTTTTCATGCCTTAGCACAGAAATGTTTAAAAAGAACACGACATGTCTGTCAGGGTTTCTGCAGAGCAAGAAGCATAAAAAATGCTTGTACATGTTAATAGAGAAGTTGCAATTAACCCTTTCATGATTTATTAAAAAAAAAGTGCTACATGTTTTTCACATTAAATATTTTACTTCTACAGGCATACACAGTGATGCCTTTTTATTTCTTAATCATGTTTTACTTTGATCTATTTATGTCTACAGAGTGGATCATTTGCAAATTTACCACCTTCACCCGTCTATATACTAGAAAACAGATTTTAAATATGTGTCCACTGTTGTGGACATTATGAAAGAGTTAAGATGTAGAATTTGTTGTATCAACTGGCAGAGAGTAAATATTTTCTGGGAATGTTATTATCAGAAATGAGAGCATTTCTCAGCACTTTTTGTCTGCGTCCAGGTCAACCAGGAGAGAAGGGGGAGAAGGGATCTGCAGGGGTTGGTGTCCAAGGCCCCAGAGGACCCCCAGGACCTCCTGGTAAGTAAATCCAAATCAACATTTCTTGGTCTACATTATTTATTTATTTATTTTGCGTATTTATAACAATGAACATGCATCATACTGCCTGCAAAAGAAACATTTGTTTAGATTGGTGCATTTGTCCACTGAAATCTTTATCGTCTTCTTTTCCAGGTGCCCAAGGACAAGGCCGACCTGGCAGCCAGGGTCCATCAGGACGACCTGGAACTCCTGGATCTCCTGGTCGGCCTGGAGTTCCTGGACCAGTTGGCCCTCCAGGGCCTCCAGGATACTGCGACCAGAACTCCTGTGTTGGTTACAACGTTGGAGGTATGTAGCTTCCAAGTAGTAAGTATGA